>JAURVB010013253.1:0-117500 GCA_033002965.1 Piper betle | reverse complement strand
CGGAAGTTATGGAACTACTCATTTATGGAGGCATGTTGAAGGGAAATGCCCTAATTTTAAAATGAAGAGGACAAAAAATATAAGTGGTGATATTAGGCAACAAATTTTCAAGATGGGAGTGAAAAAGGATGGAGACAATAAAATAGAAGTTTGGAAATTTGATCAAGGAAGGAGTAGATTAGAATTGGCCGAGGCAATTATTTTGCATGAGTATTCGTTTTCAATTGTGGAACATGAAGGATTTAGAAGGTGGGTTAGTAACTTGCAACCGCAATTTGTGATGGTTTCTAGGAGGACAATTACAAGAGATTGTCTTGGAATTTATGAAAAGGAGAAAAAATGTGTTTGACATTTTGGAAAAAGTTAAGAGTCAAATTAGTTTTACCAGTGATATTTGGACATCTTTACAGAATATTGCTTATATTGTTTTGACAGCTCATTTTATTGATGAAAATTGGAAATTGCAAAAAAAAAATTAAATTTTGCCAAAGTTGAAAGTCAGCATACTGGAGAATGCATAGCCAAGTGTCTTATTAGTAAAATTTGTGAGTGGCAACTTGATAAAAAGGTTTTTACAGTTGCATTTGATAATGCAAGTGCAAATGATGGAGCAGCCAAAGAAATGAAGTCTTTTTTCTCAAGTAGAAGTCCAAATTTTGTAGGTGATTGTTTTCACGTGAGATGTTGTGCTCATGTTTTGAACTTAATTGTTCAAGATGGGTTGAATGAGACTGCTAAGTCTATAAAGAAGGTTCGTGAATGTGTGAAATATATTAAAGGTTCAACTATAAAGAGCGATTGTTTCTACAAGTATGCAAGCCAATTGAATGCACCTAAACATTCTTTAGTGCTTGATGTGAAAACTTGGTGGAATTCTACTTACAAAATGATCGGTGTGGCTTTAGATTTCAAAGATGTTTTTGAACGATATAGTTGCTTTGATGTGAATTTTATATGTCCTTTTGAGGATGAATGGGAAGATTTAAGAGTGATACATGAATGTTTGGCTCCATTTTATGAGTTAACCGAAATTTTTTCCGGCACTAAGTATCCTACATCAAATATTTTTTTCAACATGATTTGTGAGCTCAAGCTTCAATTGATAGAATGGTGTAGTAGTGAATCATATTTGATGTCATCAATGGGAAATGCAATGTTGAAAAAGTTTGATAAATATTGGAAAGAAGCAAATATGTTGTTGGCAGTTGCTTTGATTTTGGACCCTAGATCAAAAATGACTTTTGTTGTATACTATTTTCACACGATTTACAAGGAAGAGGGAGATGATATGGTCACAAAAGTGAAACAATATTTGACAAACATGTATAATGTTTATTCCAGTGTTATGAAATCTAGAGTTAGATGTATGTCAAATAAGCCCATTATTGAAATTGAAAGTTCATCAAATGTTCGTCCTATTGGAGGCTTAAGTAGGAGATTGCAAGGAGTAAGTAAGTTGATTATGGAATGTTCATCAAAGGAGCCAACACGAACTGATTTAGAGAATTATTTTGATGAACCAACTATTCCTTTTGTGGATGGAGTAGATGAGCAATATGATATATTGTCATGGTGGAGATTGAACATAGTAAAATATCCTATTTTGGGAAAAATTGCTCAAGATGTTTTAGCCATTCCTATGTCAATCGTCGCCTCCGAATCCGCATTTAGTATTGGAGAACAAACAATTGGATCAACTAGGAATAGTTTGAGCCCAAAAACACTTGAAGCTTTGATATGTGCCCAAAATTGGTTGAGGAGTGAATATGAAGGTAATCCATATTTTATATCTCTAAGCTCTCTAGGAGAGGTCTGTGTTTCTCTATTGCGTCTTGTTGACTTTGATTGAGCTTGCTCATGTGTTTGTTTGCATGTGTTAGCTAGTTGTTTTGCTATAGGAGTAGTTGCTTGTCTTGTTGTAATTGAGTGTGTTAATTCACCTGTGTGATCTATGGGAAATTTGTGTCTGTCTATTATCATTAGTACTAGTTATTAGTGATGCTTAATTTTGATATTTGAAAATGAGTTTTGGCTTTTTCAGGGGTTGGAATTACTGTGTTTGTGTGACTTTATTAGCTGGTTTCTTGCTGGAGCTGACATTGTTGGTGGGGATGGCCTTATTCATGAAATTAAGAATGGTAATTCGTTTAAGTTGTTTCTCACTATGTAAACTCTTACATTTTTAACTAATTATGCTAAATGTTGACAAGCACAACGGCAGTACTGTGAGTAGATTATATTGAACACATTCTAAATATGTGTATCCTACTTATGATGTTATTTCTTTGCTTCCCTTGCTATACTTAGCATTTTGATAATTGCTGGAGAATACCAAATTTCAAAGATTGTTTTCTGTTGAGGGATACAAAGATTGAAGAATGTGAAATTTTTGTTGAGATTAATTTATAAAATCTAGCCTGTTCTTTTTTATACCAAACTTTAGCTTGTTTAAAGTCGTAGCTTTCGAATCTACTTTTTCTTTGAAATGTTTCGTTACTTGAGACGTTGGTGCTTATTAAAGAATGAAACTAGCGCACCTGATTAACTGTTCACTCACATTTGCATGAGAACAGATGCTTTCTTGCAGAACAAACATCATATACTATTGGCGATATAATTGAAATTTTGAATGTTTCATCATTGGCTTTACTTGTCATCTTTTTATGAAATTTTGAATGTTTCATCATTGGCTTTACTTGTCATCTTTTTATGTTATTTCACACAGGAGATTGTTGGGTCTTAACTCTCAAAGTATTTATGGCTTATAATAAGAGTGACTTTTATCCTATGTATGTCATTTTTTGTTATTTAAGATATTAAATATCAATTTTATGTATGAACTTAATTAATTTACTGTATATTACATTTTAAAATTTTTATAAACTATAATATTAGCCTTACAAATATTGAAAACATTATATTATTGATGTAAAATATCGGTCATTCGGTCGGTCATTCGGTCGGACAAAGAAATGTCCATGTTTAGTTTGTTTTAATTCGGTCAAATTCGGTCGGTCAAATTTGGTCGGACATACTTCGGACTACGGACGGACGGACTAATTCGGACGTCCGCGCCCACCCCTAATCCAGGGTAAAGCACCGATAGTGGCTAGCTTGTTGGGATTATGGCTCCCTCAAATAATCCCATGCATGTGTGCCTAACCATCTCACAAAGTTTGACCATGGTTATAATATTTTGCTATTGCAAAACTTCTGGTCTATTTGGGAAGAGAATTCGTTAATTGCTGTGCGGACAAGTTTTTCAGATAAATTTATGTGCATGCATAATTCTGTATAATAATTTTGAGAGTTCCTTTTAATGTCCTGCTTCTGACCGAATGATGCATCCTTTGTGTAGCCCAATAAGGCACAAGCCCATGAGCTGTCTTGTCCAAAAGTCCATTTAAGATCTGACGGCCAGAGCTTTCTCAATTATAATGTCCGTCCGATCGGATCACCAAGAAATGAGAAACCCTCACATCTTCCACTTCGCCCGTCCGTGTTGCAGCCGCCTCCCCAATCCTTTGTTTCAAGGGGTATTTCACGCTCTTATGCTATTTTTTCTTAATGATTTTCTTATTAAGCACAGCGGATTTGTGTGTCCTGTTTGTTAAGGCCGATGTTTCATGTTTACGGTGTCTTATGTCGATGTTTCATGTATATCGTGTCTAGTGTCGAAGTTCATGATTTTCTTTTTTAATTAAAATATTTTGATTAGCTATTTCCAACATGAAACTGTTTGGGGTTTTGGTTTGTAAGACGTTTTTTTTCTTATACTAACCAGTTTAACCAAATAGACACATCATTTCTAACCTGTCCACGCGTGAGGTAGGTTGAATTTGATGTATTGATAAGATAACCCTGTGAATTTGATGTATTGATAAGATAACCTGTCTACACGTGAGGTCATCAACCCTCAGAGACCCATTAATATGGCCATAAGAAATGGAGCTCCACAAATCCATAAGCCTAACATATGTTTTGGTTTTTAATCCTTGAAGATATTTAGTTCAAGCTTTTATCATAAGAATCCTTAAACAATTTACCACCAAAAAGTTGAAGTAGTTGCAGATTAGATGTTCATTATATTATAAAGTAGCAAAAGACAAACCATAAATGGAAAACATTGTGAGCAATATATTATTACCTCTTGTTTGCCAATATTAAAGGTTCTTCAACAATTTAGATAACTCTTATCAAAGTAGGAATGGGACAAAGCTCTATTGTGCCTCAAACCAGACTTGGTTTTTTTCAGAAAAACAGATTCCGATAAAAAGATAATCAAATGAACTAAGGGCGACAATATGTTAAGAAATAGTATATGGTAACAATTGTAATCAGCCGTAGACAAGCCAAAACAAAATTAAACTAATGGAAAGAAAGAATCTAATTATTAATGAATTGCAAATAATTGTCATCAATTGTCATAGTGGTTCACCACATCTTTCCCTAAAAGTAGTAGAGAGATAGAATACTCAGCTTAGCTCACCTATGGACTTAGGAGGACGATGAAATCTGTGAAGAAGGAAGCATCAGAGACGGAAGAGAGGAGTTGCAAATCGAATCAATATCATCAATCAGAGGAATGAAGGGAGGATGTGCAAATGGAATGGATATTGTCGATCAAAGTCATTATGATCATTCCTGCATGCCCAATCTGGTGTTTGGCTTTAAGAATCTGCCAATAAGTGTACACAAAGTCATTATGATGTTGAAAAGGGTCAAGATCCCACCTTTAATGCATGTTGCGCTATTAGGAAGGTGCGAGGAACATAACCCAAGAGTAGAACATAAATAACAATACATTCAGTTGGTAGGGGCGATCTGAAATGAAGATAAAAGAAGGCATCCATTATATAAATTATAAACTATCTTCATCTTGGTCTTCTGCCTCCACACTGACCATGCAGAAATTTGCAGCAATCATCTTGGCAACTTATGTATATCTGTCTTCTTTAAATATAGTATAGTGGTTAATTTAATTTTAATTTTAATAAAAATACTTAGATAGATGTGGATCTGTTGTGTCACTTGTTTACTTGACTGAGAAAATAATTGTCCCAAGTCATCACACCAGCAATTGGTTGGAAGTCTCCGAACCTAACCACCCGTCTCTTCCACATCCACATAAATAAGTGCCCAGCTAAATCAATTAGGTTTTTCGTCGTCATGGCTTTAAAGACTCTATATTCTAACTTTGAGTTTATTGTATCAAATTACAAATACGTACCAGACCTTTAAAAATCTGCTTCATATTAGAATCTACGTATCAGATCAACATGTAACCAATTAATAAATGTAAAAAATATATTATCATAATATTAAATAAAATATCTTTTTATTTTTAATTTTTTGTCTGAACATCAATGAATATTAAGTTAAATCTTATAAAATTGATGTATAGAATAACAATACCCATGCATCTCACATTTAAAAGTAAATTCAGTTTATAAATAAACAAGATAATAATTAAGATTTACATTATAATAATTTTTTGTTCAATTTTATGATTATACTAATATAAATATATCACTCCTAGTTACACCCAAGGTAAATAAAGAAATATTCTTTTTTCTTAAATAATTATTTGTCTTACGAAAATAAAGATTATAAAAGATGGATGAATGGTAAAAGAGTTGATAAGAATCAACTAAAAATAAAGAAAACAAAAAAAATATGGGTGAAATTTCAGCACAGCTTGTGTGAAGGCGGAAGAGTTGATAAGAATCGTCTATATTTATATGTTGGATGTCTTATTTTATCTTCATTTTGGATCACCCCTACCGAATGAATCTATTATTATCTATGTGCTACTCTTGGGTTGTGTTCCTTGCACCTTCCTAATGGCGCAACATGCATCAAAGGAGGGATCTTGATACTTTTCCAATATCTTATAGGGCATTTGGTTGCGATAGAATTTTTTATATAAAATCTATTGAAAATTTATTATGATTCTAGATTTGTTAGACTTATTAAAAGTAATAGAGCTTATAAAATAATGTTTGGCAAATGTAATTTTAAAAAATTTTAGTGATGCTATTTGGCGAGAATAATAGGGGCGGGTGAGAGGAAGGGCAGGTTGTGCGGCAAGGAAGAGGAAGGGGAGGGGAGGGATGCAATAGGGAGCGGGGTAGGGAAGAGGAATGGGAATGCAACATTCGCGAGAAAAAATATATATACAGTATATCCTTTTATTTTCTAATGTTTTGTATAGAAACAATAAAAGGTTTTACCATTTTTTATTTTTCTAGCATTTCACCAAACACCAATTTTACTTGTTATCTCTAGATTTTTTTTTAAGTAGGTCCAAAATAATGCAACCAAATGTCCTATTAGTAACTTTGTGTACACTTTTTGGCAGATTCTTGGAGCCAAATGCCGGATTGCGCATAGCAGAATGCCTCTGATCGACTATATCTATTCCATTTGGACCTCCTCCTTTCATTCCTTTGATCGACAATATTGATTTGATTTGCAATTCCTCTCTTCTTCACTTATTTCATCCTCCACCTGAGCCTCGAGGTGAGCTACACGAAGTATTCTATCTTTCTTCTACTTTTAGGGCAACATGTGGTCAACCACTATGACGATCAATGATTTTTCTTTAATAATTTTTCTTTGTGGAATACTATCTTCTTTTCCAATTGCTTAATTTTGTTTTGGCTATCCTTCTACTGATTGCAATCATTACAATATACCCTTTCTTAACATATTGGCATCCTTAGTTGATTTGATTATCTTTTTATCTGTATCTGTTTTTCCAAAAAAAGTCAATCTCTGGTTTGAGGCACGACAGAGCTTTGTCTCATTCCTACTTTGTTGATAGTTATCCAAACCGATGATGAACCTTTAATATTGGCAAACAAGAGGCAATAATATCATGCATACAACGTTTTCCATTTATAGTTTGTATTTTGTTTGTTTATAATATAATACACATCTAATATATAGGCTACTTCAACTTTTTGGTGGTAAATTGTTTTAAAGATTTTTATGATAAAAGCTTAAACTAAATATCTCCAACGATTAAAAGCCAAAACATATGTTAGGCTTATGGATTTGTCGAGCTCCATTTCGTGTTGGGATGTACCATGTTTGTAACCAAATACATTTCACTTCTTGAATAAAAGCTCCATCTCCCGGATAAAATAATATCATAGTTTGTTGTTTGTAGAAGAATTAGGGAGAAGGCTAAAAGGAGAAGGAAAGCAAATGAGTGAATGATTTTTTTCCACAATAGAAATTAGTGTCATTTAAGTTTTAACACTTTCCTTGACAGTCTTATTTTCAGTTATAACTATTACCCACCATGGTTGGTTAATGCATCCTGTTATGGGTTGGCTCAGCAAGATATTTAAGGGTGGCTCTAACCACAAAATTTCAGAGGGGCACTATCCTGTTAGGGATGATGATGTAGTTTGCAATGCTCGTTCTAGTACGGTAAATGATGTTTAACTTTATATAGTCTACTTGTATGCATCTAACATTAAGCTGTGAGTTCCTCACTGATCAAAAACTGTATTTTTATGGAAAAAATATATATTTATATATGTAGGAAGGTTTGTCTGAGACTGAGAGGGAAGACATTGATCGTGCCATTGCACTTTCACTTGCAGAGGAAGAACAAAAGAGCAAGGATGTGTCAGGTTAGCATTGATTACAGTAGAGCACTTTCTTGTTCTTTACTAGATTATGGAGTTGCCTTTCTCAATTAAATATCTTATAGGATTTATAAGATGACAAAAATGGGTTTGATAAATTCTTTGATTGGAAAAATATTGATATTTATTCCCCTTTTCATATCATTTATATTCTGCATTAGATAATGATTCTCACCAAGAAGAAGATGAGCAATTTGCCAGAGCTTTACAAGAGAGCTTAAATGTAGATTCTCCCCCACGAGAAATTTCACATGAAAATGGCCATTATTTCCCGCCTTTACCTTTCTCTATGCCCACAGGATTAAGGTTAGATTAATTTTATCTTCTGTAATTGCATGTCCTTTGGAAAGCAAATATTTTTTGTATTGATTAGGCCAAGATCACATTAT
This sequence comes from Piper betle, assembly GCA_033002965.1. Classification (NCBI taxonomy): domain Eukaryota; kingdom Viridiplantae; phylum Streptophyta; class Magnoliopsida; order Piperales; family Piperaceae; genus Piper; species Piper betle. The sequence continues at coordinate 109,450 of JAURVB010013253.1, read as the reverse complement.
GATATGTGTACATGATAGTGTGTCTCATGACAAAGTGATGAGTTGATTGTACAGAATTTTGTTGTTGTGGCTTGTTGTTGATAATCAGCAAACTTAAGTTAAAAGCCATTATTTTCTTGTTTCTATCTTCAATTTTTTTTGCTCATTTACTGATATTTTTTCTGCGTGATAGAGTTTGTGCTGGTTGCAATACTGAGATTGGACACGGACGCTTTCTTAGTTGCATGAATGCTGTTTGGCATCCTGAGTGCTTTTGCTGTCATGCTTGTAACCTACCTATTTCAGATTACGAGGTTCTAATCATTTTAGCATTGTCCATTACCATTTGTCTCCATGAACTGACCATTTGTGTCTTATTTTTCTCATTTGCTTCACTGAATGTTCCTTCTTTAGTTCTCCATGTCAGGTAACTATCCATATCACAAATCCTGCTACAAGGAACATTATCATCCCAGATGTGACGTTTGCAAGCAATTTGTAAGTCTTTACTCGTGTTATATTTTTCTTCGTATAAAGCAACCCCCCAGGCCCCCACACATTCACATATCTACCCACTCTCCAGCACCCACTTGCAAAATAAGCCACTTTACTTTAGTCCTGTGTATTGAGCCCAAAACCTCTAAATCAAATCCTATGTCCTAAGCTATCAACCAGCTGAGGGTAGATAGAATGTACTTCATTTTGGAAGAGTTTTGTTGACATTAAATCAAGTGAAAAATGCTTTTGTTTTCATGTGATCTTCTTTGCGCTTGTTGCAGATACCAACAAATATGTCTGGCCTCATTGAGTATAGGGCACATCCATTTTGGCATCAGAAGTACTGCCCTTCCCATGAGCTTGATGGGACACCTCGATGCTGCAGCTGCGAAAGAATGGAGGTTGGTTTAAGATAACTCGCATTTGGCTATATGTGCATTGCATTTGCAAATTAGAAGTCATATAAATCTAAGTTTATTGGTGAAAAGGATTCATTGTAAAACATTATGATGTTGAAATTGATTACACTTTCCTATATTTCCATGTAAATGCAAACTTTCAACGTTGTTGTTGTTGTATGATAGAATATGGCTGTGCTAATGTATCCCATTTGGCCTTCATAATCTCATTACAGCCATGTAAAGTTGAAGATGGCCTTCATAATCTGCTGTAAGGTCTTATGGCCAATAATTCTGTGAGACCCAATCATCTAACTAACAGCAAATCAGCACTCATTAAATATCAGTAGTGGCATTCTTGAAATTTCAATAATTTGTGGGTGCTATCACCTATTCATGTGGATGTGTAGATTGGATCTTGCAGCCAATATTTGTTGTAAGACTTTATTGCTGAATATTTCCCTTCCCTCTTCCAATCGTCACCTCAAGTAGAGCAACCACTGTAAAAGCTATTAATGATGATGATTCTAATAATGCAGCCAAGAGACATAAGGTATGTAATGCTGGATGATGGTAGAAAACTCTGCCTTGAATGTTTGGACTCGTCAATCATGGATACCAGTGAATGTCAACCACTTTATCTGGATATTCAAGAATTTTATGAGGGCTTAAATATGAAAATTGAGCAGCAAATTCCACTACTTTTGGTTGAGAGAACTGCACTAAATGAAGCCATGGAAGGTGAAAAGCCGGTAAAGTTGTAACTTGTTGTCTTGTGGAAACTTCTCTGAACTTTATTTGGAAGAAAGCTGTTACTACTATTTTTGATGATCAGGGTTATCATCACCTTCCTGAGACTAGAGGGTTGTGTCTTTCTGAAGAACAAACCGTCAGCACTGTGAGAATCTATACTATGTTGCACTATTATAGGGTGAATTACTTGTTCTTTTTATGTTTAATTTCGATATTGATGTTAGTTGGCTACTCTCCTTCACAGATTCGGAGGCGACCAAAAATGGCCGGAGACCGGATTATGGACATGATCACAGAACCTTATAGGCTTACTCGACGATGTGAAGTGACAGCCATCCTCATTCTCTATGGTCTTCCCAGGTAGGTAGCTTTACCTTTTCTACCTTCTTTTATCCCTAGCATATATCTAGAGAACATTATTTGCACATCTTATTGAAATTCAAACATGATCAAACTGCTTAATTCAATCATTTTAAGTTTTCACAAAATTATTGTTTTTCCATTATGATTTACTCTATGCATCTATAAGCCATCTGATACAGACCACGAAGTTTTTGAATAATCTTCTCTTTTGGTTTTTACTTTTGTCTGTAAACAGATTACTAACTGGGTCAATCCTTGCGCATGAAATGATGCATGCGTGGTTACGACTTAAAGGTACCCTCTGAGCTGTTGTATTGTGTTGTATTTATGTGGAACTTACTTAACAACCTTCTTCTGGCTCTTGCTTGTGAGAAGAGTCATGCAAGATCTGGTGTTAAGTTAAATCCCAGGATACCTAACGTTTAAGAGTCCATCTCTGGTGGATAACTCAAGCATCTTTATCTCAAAATACAGTCTGTAGATGACCTATCAAGGTCAAATTTATTGGGTTAAACTGAAACATGAAGATATTTGATGTCAGGATATCGAACACTCGACCAAAAAGTTGAAGAAGGAATATGTCAAGTGTTTGCACACATGTGGCTTGATTCTGAGATTATGGCGGGCTCTGTTAGTAACGTAGCATCGTCTTCTTCGTCCCCTTTTAAAAAGGGAACTAGATCTCAATTTGAGAGAAAACTTGGCGAATTTTTCAAACACCAAATTGAATCAGATACATCTTCTGCGTATGGTGATGGATTTAGGGATGGCAATGAGGCTGTGGAGAAGTATGGTCTTAGGAGAACCCTGGATCACATACGATACACTGGTAGTTTCCCCTGCTAAATCTGATTGAATTTGCTTATTTATTATTTTTGCACACAGGAAATTTTACCAGTCTCTTCTTCAGAGCGATGGCTGGTGCATATATTTTTGTAAATTTATCAACAAGATCATCAATATGTTACGTACGATGATTGTGAGGTGAAGATGAAAGAGTAAGGTTTTGAACATTGCTAACTTGTACTTATTACAGAAATATTTTTGCTCAATTTATAACAGATGTTTACGGGAGAAGAAACTCCGTGGATTAAAGAGATTTGAGATTAAGTGTTAATGATATTTTTTGTTTTGGGAAGGAAACTTTTTTTCTCTTAGCCCGATATATTCACGGGTCAAGAAGGGCTGTTCCCGTTGCTCGTTCTAGAGAGGCATGGCCTAATGTCTGGACATGATGTCCAACTGGACACCTGTCGTTTCCAAGTAAAATGTTACTAGTTTTACTTGGTATACCCTCCAAGACCAATTAGTGATTTTGGATTTCTCACTACATCTCTTGTAAACCTTCAGGCCTTCAGCCCGTTATGTTAGCCTGCGCTACAATCGAATGGAAGTGAAAAAATTTTGGATGTCTAACCTTTCCGGGCAAGATTGCTCAAAAAATGTGAGATGATTTGAACACTTCATTTATTTAGCTACGAAACGGTTAATTTAAAATGACTATCTTTTCATAAAAACTCCCGTTTCGTAATTGAACATTGTGTGATTTATTATTCTTGCTAAAATTAAGACAGACTTTAATTTCAATTAGAAGGTAAGTTTCGTTGTTTGTCTTAACCCAACCAAATGTGACCATGCCCGAAGGTATTTGTGACCATATTCGACCGAGCGAATGCAACAAAATAAAATCAAACCAAACATCGGCGTATCTTTGTCCAACCAAATGATTGACTAAGCTTCTAATAAAAATTATAAATTAATGATATTATTGATAATTTTAGATTTGATTACCAACTTATCATTGAAAATTATTATATCAAAAGTCCAACCTTAGATTTTTGAATTTTTTCATGATAATATAATATTTATTTATTAAAATATTTTAAAAATAATAATTTTAATTTTTATGCTAATTGACACGAGAGAAACTAAAAAAATGAAAGAGATAATGATTAGATGATAAGGTATTAGTTTTGGGGGGAGAAACTTAATATTTATAAAGGAAAAATGATTAGATAATACAATAAATATGAAATGAAAATAAATTCTTATATTGACCAAATTATGATCATGTCTAACTAGGACGGACTTGACTAAAAAATTTTAATCGTGGATGACCAACATTTTGGCCAAGGTTAATTGACAAATATGGATAATGCCTTGTCTGATGGACAACCAACTAACGCCACTTGATGAAGATATGATTTGATGTTCTAACGTTATCATTGATAATTAGATTATTGAACCTGATGAACTCTCTACAGAAAGTATATGTGCAATGGAAATATACTCTAAATTATCAAGATGAGGAAGGGTTTGAATTTGGTATAACTACTTTAATTTAGAAAATGATGAAAAGGCATAAGAAGACAATAGTAGCTAAAGTTAACATGAATTCTCTTAATGAAAATAGATATGGGATGTATAATTTCACTTAGTTAATAAGTAGTACCATTTGTTATGTTAATCAAGTTGCACTTAATTGTAATTAATATCCAGGGAAATAAATTTAATTATGACAGGCTTTCACATCTTATTACAGCCTACCACCCTGATATCATTTCACATTCTTGCACAAACAAAAGCAGATTGGTTCTTTACAATTGACTCCGCTTTTTGGATATTTACAATACTAATATATTCTTACAATTAGAACCATAAAATACTTTATCCAAAAACATCATCAATCAGCCTATTCCTAGAGTTTGACCGAATTTCTTACTCGAGCAAGAGTTAGCTACTCACTTGAAGTATTAAGAACATATATGAAGTAATCAACTCTCGATTAATCTATCAAAATATAAACAAGATATATTACATATCAACTAAAATTCATTATACACCTCTAATCACTAACGCTTACCCCATGTGAGAATAATAATCCATCATGAAGCTTAACAAAGAAGACAACATTGTAAGAAGAGAAGGGAAAAGGTTATGCAAATCTATAATAGTGAGGTCCTCAAGTGAACTTCTCTTCAGTAGTACTGCTTTCTTGGTAAATTGGCTTCCATAGTTTATTCTCCGTAGTCCTTCAACTCCTTTAGATTGGCAATGTGGAACTTTTGAATATTAAAGGTGAAGAGAGAAAGACTGGGTTTTCTCCTCTTCAATCCTTCTTTTATATGTATATCTAGGTATCTTTGTTTAGTATGAATGAGGTTATTTATAACTGATGGAGATAGGAACTCCTTTTGTCAAAACAATAGCTTCCTTGCAACTTCCTTCCTCTAATAAGCAAGGCATGTGTTGACTCAATCATCATTCTAGTGACTGTGTTCTTCAGTTTTGCCTCCTTGTCTCTTCAATGGCTTGTGTGGTTGATGTAGTTGTTCCATGAAGTTCAAATTGTCTTAATTAAAGTGGCTTGTTGAGCTTGGTAGTGGTGACTTCCTTGCAGCTTCCTTCCTCAACTAATGTACATGAGTTGTTCTCTTTTAATCCGTGACATTAGGTATGTATATTCATTTCTTTCTCATCAAGGTGTCTATCTAAGAGCTTCAAAATAGAAACTTGGGTAGATTAAGTACATCGGCTCAATGATGGGGAGCAAGTGAAGAAATGTGCAAAGTGGCAAGCCTGGTCAAAAGCATATGCAGAGAGAGCAAACTGATCGTGTGCAGCTCTGATCATAATAGGATATGTCCAAAATGATTTATCCTAGGGTATTGAAGGAGTAGTTTGATCCCTTCTTGCAAATGTGTACAGGCCTTGTACAAGTTCCTTCAAAATCCAGTTCTTTACTTAGAATTGTTTGCAAATTTACTCATATTTCCCATACACTGCAATAATTTCAAATTTTCAAATTTTTTTTGAAAATGCTAAGGAAAACTATATTAGGGCATGGAAATGATGTACAAAAATTATTTAAATGCTAGTTTAATCTACGAAGTATCAGTTGGCTACTGCCATCGACAAATCACCTGTTTCCTGGTCCTCCACATCCTCCATGTCATAATAGAGGAGAAACTAGGATTATTTTTTGCAACAAAGACCTAGAACAAACTTCTCATCATAGCTGTAACACAACCCCTTCTCTCGTCTGGCAGTCATCTTAGTCAAGTTAAGCCTTTTGATAGTGACAGAAGAAGATGGAGTGGTTCCATTGCCGCTACCCACTTTGGTGGGTGTCACTATGGTAGGGATAGTTGTGGCCAACTAACTTGACCAAGGTTACCACATGTGCATCATTGTACCCTAGTCAATCATCCTGCATCTTGGCCAGTTCCACCACCCTAGTCAATGTCTATGGTTGGCGGAACCGAACATCCATGGCGATCTCATACTTGAGATTCCCTATCAATGTACCAATAAATGCCCCTTTCGACTAGCCTTGGACGTTGTGTGATAATCACTCAAAACTGAATACAAAGTGCTTTCTACATACCGCACCACGTCACTACACGTTGAGTCTTCTCCCACCATTGAAACCATTGGAGGGCTTCTTGTTTGAGGTGGAAAGAGGTCAACTCTACCTTAGATAGTGGAAGAAGTGTTCACCACAGTAGACCCACTCAGTCGAGTCGCCTAATCCACTATTAATTGGAAAGTCAATTCTAGTAATACAAGATTAAACTATATGAAGTGGGGTCATATTGTCCCTCTTGGTCCCATAGAAGTCCTTATAATCATTCAAACCTTAATATGGTCAATATCCATGGTTGCCTCCGTTGTGGGCACCGTAGTTTACCATTGGAAGGTGAGCCTAAGGAGCCCCAAACCCATCCTCAGGTAAGCCACGTCCCACATAGGGCTGATAATAGATAGATTGCTCATCATATGGTGTAACACCCCGTTTCGGCTCACCCGTGAACCGACCCGGAAATGTCACCGGCGACCGAACCATTCGTTAATCTACTAGATTCGGTTAAGCCGACCAGGATCTACTCTCGGCGTCTCAAGATGGAGATGCAAATATGAAATGCATGAATGAGAACGATTGGGTTCTAACGCGGTCCTACATGCATGCTGTGATGTACAAGCAAAAACAAGACAAAATAATAAATGAGAAACCAAAAGAAAATATATAATATTTTATGAAAATACGATAACACATAATAATCTACCATGACATTAAATCATTATCTCATTCATTTTTTACCCGAGCCGAGTCTGAACTCCAAGGCTCCCTACTCATTCATATTTATCAGTTCGTTTCATAACAAGTAATTCATCAAGACAAAAACATTGTAATAATCATCCACACAGCATTAAACAACCATCATTATACATTACACGCGGCAGGTACATGTGTGCGCGGTTCCGTGCTGCTCCTCCGCAGTCCCGACAGCTTTCATCGCTCGCATTCCTCACCTACATATATATAGAAAAACCGTCAGTAACGAGTGTTACCGGCCCGGAAAAATAACTAATATCAATCTGGCACAGGAGAGCAAACTCTCCTGTTGAATCAAAACCATATACTTCCTCAAGAACTCTCATCAGGGCACATACGGGAGCCGTCGTCGTCGGGCCGTCGCCCTCGGGTCGACAGCGTCCCCCTATCTTTCTCATTCTCATACCTTGGCCATTTCTCTATTGCTTCTCGCATCAAATTTCATTCCTTACCGCCCTCTGCACCTTCCATATTACTCCTGGCCTTGAGCACAAAGGCCGAGCACTCTCAGGCAGTCGCCTTCAGTACCCTTTGAACCACAAGTCTAGACATGCGCTGCATTGCAGTACCCGTAAACCTCCACACTTCTCCGGGTTTGAGGAACTCAAAGGTGGAGTTGTCCGGATCCTTCGGGAACGAAGTGGGTTCTCCCCAGCTCCAGAGCCCGCTCTTCCGAGCACACGCCCTATCTGAAGACGTGGCCGCAAGTAACCCTCATTCCATCTCTCACCGAAAACACGAAAACTATATATATATAGGCCTGGGTTGGGATTTATACAATAGGCCCGAAGGCATCGTGAGCTGGATCTGAAGTTCGAAAACAAACTCGAGGGATCTCATCCTCGAGGGTTATTAATCCGAAAAAAATTGTTGGCTAAATGGCCCGAGTTAAGTGGGATCCGATAAAACGCCACTTAACTCGTCCTGCACATGATAAATCAAATATACAATAGAGTAGCGTAAAACAGAGAACGAGTCCTAAACGGACCTGGTAGAAGCTCCAAACGGGTCCACGCGCCTAGGCGGCGAGCTCCTACACCGTACCTACACAATCAAGCTAAAAACTAACGCCCGCATGATGAATCACACATCCTATAGCATGCACACACAATCAACACAATCACGCATCAATCAACACACATCAACCTATATCAATTCTAGCAAGTCTACTTAGGCTAGTTTGCATTAGATCATGATCATTACCTAATAACCCTAATTAGTTTCATAACTTCTATTTTTAACACCACACAATTCCACAAATTTCATATTTTATTCTAAATCAAATCCACATTTATATAAGTAATTACAATGCACAATTCATCAATCATAGCATGCAAATTCTAATAATCAATACTTTCAATTAATTAAGTTAAAATAAATTATACCTCGCGTCGTCGAAAATCGGCGACGGCTAGGGTTTCCGTTTCGCGGCTCGAAACTCGAATTCGGCACCTAGCGGCGTCCGAAGTCCGATCAGATTGGACTGGGTGCGTTCGGCGGATGATCCGGCGAATTTCCCACGAATCCAATTTTCCGGCGGTTCCGGCGGTTTTCCGGCGAGTGTCGGCGGTTTTCCGGCGGATTCCGATGGTTTTCCGGCGACGATTCGGGACGGGGCAATCGGGGGGTCTATCGGCACCAGCTCGACGAGCTTGGTCCGATGGTGGTGTCAAACAAAGTAGCCGAGGCGGCGATGGCCGTCGGCGGCGGCGTCGAAAGTGGGTGGCGGCGGCGGCGTTCTCCGATCGGGGCTCCGGCCGGCCTCGACGGCGGTCGGGATGATGGGGGAAACGTCGGCGACGGCGAGGGGGTGGTCGTCAGGGTCACGGCGGCGGCGGCGCGGCCCAGACGGCGGCGGAATCCGGCTCGAAGTGGCGACGGCCGAGGCGGTTTCGTGGGGCGATTCCGGCGTCGTGGCGGCGCGACGGTGGCCGGGGTTGGTACGGGGCGGCACGGCGACAGCACGGCGGGGCGGGGCGGCGTTGATCGACGGCCGTGCGGCGTCGGCAGCGGCGGCGGCAGCAACCCAATGGGCGGCGAGGGTTTGGGTAAAGAAGGGTCGGGAGGAAGAAGAAGTGCGTGCGATGGCATTTTCGTAAATAAGTACTTGACTCGATTCCGACTCGAGTCAATAATAATAACTAGTCTCCTAATAAATTCTAAAAAATCCAGAAAAATATGGAAAAATCCCATAAAATAAAACAAACACAGCAACATCCAAATGATATGTTCTATAACTAATAACCCACCCGAACATCACCTATATCGCGTCCTAATTCGTCATTCGGCCCTAAAAATATTCTACGATCAAATAAAAATAACAATCAATACTGCATACCTCCATATACTTGATAACCCATTTTTCATCATCTTTTAGGCGTTATCATCGTACATTTGAGCATACATGACCCTCATCGCTCATAACTCACAGCTGGCCTCAACTCAGCTCGCGGTCCATGAAGCTGACTCGACTCGAACCGACAGTTGAACCGACTGGTTCACTCCCGTAAAACTCTGACTCGAGTCACGGGTTTTACATATGGGGTCAAAGCGAGCATCCCTGCCTACACAGAATCAGCCCACATGTTGATCATTTCTTCCTCAACCATATCATCATACTTAGGAGCTCGTTCATCTAGTGGTTCTGGAGCTTCACTATTAGCAGCAGCCCATTCGGTGGAAGTGACCATGGGTAGCAAGCGCTGCCATCCAAGTCGTGGGAGAGGATGGTCAAATCTGGCACGTCCCTAGCCATCCCAATCTACGGAGCTGGACTACCACGTGAAGAAGCCCACTGATTGTGATCCTGGATCGACTTCGAGCAGCCATAGTAAGATCAGCGAATGGGGCAATGTCCATTGTCCAGTCAGCGGAACAACAGGGGGGTGTAGGTGGGCAGTCCCTAGGCTAGTGACAACCGACTGTTGCGTTGAGGGGTCGAACTGTAAAACCCACGATTCGAGTCAGGGTTTTATATTCAGAACCGGTCGGGTCGACCGTTATTTTTCGAGTTGAGTCAGTTTCAGGACACGTGTGCCAAGCCGACGCCGGTCGCGTGTATGAGCTATGAGGGTCATGCGTACCCAAATATATGATGATAACGTCATGAATACAGCAGAACAGAATGAGTTATCAGATATATGAGAGTATGCCAGTCATTTTTTTATTTTTATATATAGTGGATCGTAGAATTAGTATTAGGCCGTTTACCGCGTTAGGACGCGTTCGGGCAGTTTGGGTGGGTTGATAGTTCTAGAGCATGTCATTATAATTTTTTTGGTGTTGTTTGATTTTACGGGATTTTTCCCGATTTTTATGAAATTTTTTAGGATTTAATACGAGTTAGTTATGATACTTGACTCGAGCCGGAGACGAGTCAAGTATTATTTACGAGTTTGCCACCCATTTTCACCCCGACTTTTCTTCCCCCGCGCCCAAACCCTCGCCGCGCCGCCCCTGTTCGCGCGCCACCGCCGCCACGGCCGGCGCCGCCTGGCCGCCGATCGACGCCGCCCAGCCCGGCCACGGCGTCGCCCTGCCGCCCCGACCAGGTCCGGCCCCCATCGGACCGCCGCGACGCGAGGAAACCACGCCGCGACGCCGCGGCCGCGTTGCGGTCACGTTGCCGATTCCGCCGCCGGCGACCGTCGCCGCCGTGATCGAGTGGTCACCTCGACGTCTTCGACCAACCCACGACTGTCCCCGACCGGAACGGAGGCCAGCGCCGCCCATCCCGGCCGGATCGAGTCACCCACCGCCGCCACCACTGTTTTGACCATTTTCCGGCGAGCCGCCAACTCCGTCGACCATGTTGAGGCCATAGATGAGTCGGGCTCGCCGAGCCGGTTCCGAGGGTACCCAACACGACCCCTTTCCGACTAGTAGACGCCGCCGGCAATTGTCGCCGGAAAACCACCGGAAGCCGCCGGAAAACCGCCAGTAGCGGCCGGAAAACCGCCGAAAAATCGGAATTTCTGGAATTCGCTGGAATTCACCCGATCTTCCGCGGAGCTCACCTAGTTGGACTCGATCGAACGTCGGACGCCGAGGAGCGCCGAATTCGAGCTCCGAGACGCGCGACGGAACCCTAGTCGTCGCCGATTGCCGACGACGTGAGGTATAATTACCTCCGATTGATTTATTTAAAAATTGATGATAATTGTTAGCATAGCATGCTAGGGTTGATTAATTATCATGATGAATATCAGAGTATGAATGAAGTTACATGATGTGATTGATAGTGCATGGAGGATAAGTAGTCTAGTGAGATAAGTAAATATGAGCATGTTAATCGAGTATGACGTAACTTAGAAAAACGGTATAAAATTGGTATGAATAGGATGACGTAGAATTATTATTACATTATGATTACTTGATTGTTGATGGATGTTATTCGTATTGTGTGATGTGTGTTGAGTTTGATGCATCATTTAGTTAGCGGGCGTTAGTATTTAGTTTTGATGTGTAGGTACGGAATAGGAGCTCGCCGCCTAGGCGCGATGACACGCTTGGAGCTTCTACCAGGTCCGTTTAGGACTCGTCTTGTTTTACGCTCTTCCATTGTATGTTTATTTTATTATTGCAGGGCGGGTTAAGTGGCGTTTTATCGGATCCCACTTAACTCGGGCCATTTAATCGAATATTTCCGGATTAATAACCCCTCGAGGATGAGATCCCTCGAGGATGATTTCGAAAACAAGATCCACCACAAGTTGCCTTCGGGCCTATTATATAAATCCCTTCCCAGGCCTATATATATAGTTTTATCGAGTTTTCAGTGAGACGAGAGATGGAGAAACCGACTGCACGTACCATGCAGAGGATGCCGTGACAGTCAAAGCGGGCTCTGGATTAGTGCCAGCGGACTGTTCCATTCCCGAGGGATCCTGACAACTCCGCGTTTGAGTTCCTCACACCCGGAGAACGTGGAGGTTTACGGGTACTGTTTAGTACAGCGCATGTCCGGACTTGTGGTTCAAAGGGTACTAAAGGCGACTGCCTGAGAGTACTCGGCCTTCGTGCTCAAGGCCAGGAGAGATATGGAGGTTCGGAGAGGGCTTAGGATAAAGTTTCATGAGAAGTACTGAAAAAGAAGTGCTGAGAGTAGCACAGTACCAGCAGCAGTAAGTTCGGGATGCTACCGGGTCTGCAGCCCAGTGGCTCCTCAGTAGTGCCCTTCAGAGTGTTCTTGAGGAAGTATATGGTTTTCTTTCAGATGAGAGTTTGCTCTCATAGCCAGTTTGTTATAGTTATTTTATTTTCCGGACCAGTAACGCTTGTTACTGACGTTTTTCTTATATATATGTAGGTGATAAGCACGAGATGGATGAGCCAGCTTGGACGGAGGAGCAATGAGGTCTTGTGCACACACATGTTAGATTTCTGAATGTTTAATATTGTATTATTATGTTATTATTTTGTGAATGCTATGATTAAATGTTTGAGGCATGATAGGATATGATTAAATGAAATGAGATGATGCTAAGACATGATGATAAGAGGTGAGATATGATCAGAGTGGGCAGCAGAAGTGTGGCCCAAGTCCTATGATGAATATATAGTATATTAAATTATGTGTGATTAAAATTGTTGATATATGTATATATATTGGTATGTATTGTTTTGACAGGGTAGACCCTAATTGCACTTTTAGGGGAGACTCTGTCAGTTTTACTTTAGAATTTTCATCGATTTTGCTCGTGATTGTGATGGCGTGAAATTTAATTTGCATGTCATTCATGTAGTACCATGTTAGGATTTTTGCACATTTATTCATTCATGATGGATCGTATCTTCATCTTAAGACGCCGAGATTGGATCCGCATGAGTTAGGTTCGGGTTAGCGGACCTAACCGGGGCCTGTAACATGCCGGTTCGGTTCATGAGCGTGGACCGGATTTGGGGGTGTTACACGAACACTAGCCCCTCTCCAAAAATGGGTGGTCGGCTGACTGGAAAGGTGGACGCAGGAAGGGGATAGATGGTGGGGTTGGATGTATCCAGACCTCCTTTTCCTATTGCCACTCACGGGATGGAGCCACTATCTTATCCAACATAATTACAACAGTATGTTCTTCTAGGACGTTGCTGCCTTCAAAACCTTGCGTGGTCATCGTCATAGATTAGCGCATTCTCTTCATCAATCTCCTTCCCATCATCAACTTCAACAAAGTTGATAGATGATTAGTGATGTAATCATGATTTTGTTGAATTGATTCCTCATTTCGTTGAATTATCTACTTGGTCTCTCGTATATCATACTCAGAGGTATTGTTAGGTGATCCTTCACCACCTTGGCTACCGGTCTTGTTCACCGATTGACAAATGGGAAGCACTGCCATCCCCGGGGATCAAACCGCTATGAAATGCGAAAAGATAGATAATAACGAAATACGAAAAGACAATTAACAAAAGAATCTTTTGTAACCAAGTTGGAACACAGATGGGAAGAGAGGACCTTGGCCCATGAAGGAAGAAACCTAAGATAGTGAAAGTTGGAAGTTGCATGCTTGTGTTGTGCTTTGTAACGAATGAGGATGTGTGAGTGTCATCTAGTGTAATCCATGTTCGGTCTGTGGTTCTTGTGGGTGTTGCAGCATGCTACGGGATGTGTAGTGGTTATGTCTTTTGTATATTGTAAGTTTGGTATAAATAAGGTTAGGATTTTCCTATGGTCAATGTGTGCTGGGGTACTCGATAGTGCTTGGTTGAGCTTGATTGGGTGTTGCGAGACTGGTTCTTAGACTAAGCTATTTACAAGGCAATAATTTGGGTTAAAATTTAGTCACGTGGCATTAACAAAGTTAAAGGTTGTATGCACCATCCCTAATAATATATTGGATATTACCTAAATAGTTATTAAATGTGATACTAACTATTTATAGGATATTATATTCTATGCACCTTAATGTAATTTCGTCTCCAAAATTCTTTTCAATGGCTTATGGGTCTAATTTGTCATTAGACACACCCTTATCATCCAACATAATCCCTAATTAGCTCTGATATCACCCGTAATAATTCAGCCTAATAAGTGCAAATTAATGAGCTTAATCATTTCTTTAAAAGTGGTTAACTAAAATAAATATTATATACACCATCCCCACAAATATATTAGACCTTACCTCACTAAATATAGGATGTAGGATTAACTATTTAGTGGATATTAAATTACATATTCTCTCACTCATGCATGATAACTCAACCTATTTATACATGAAATAATTTGTGCGACCTTCAAAGATAGATAATATGAAGCCAAATTTTCCTCTTCCCTTGGGTGGATGTACTTTAATAGATCCATAATAGTGTTGTTCTGATAAATAACTCTTCGATGTAGTTCATTAATATCCGAACTCATTGGCTTAACCCTGCCTATAATGACAGTTCTCAACTTTAGTGGAAGAACTAGTAATAGGGATCAAGCAAAACCATTTGTTCTCATTCTATATTTGTTTCAATAAAATGTTTAGTTGATTCTATGTGTTTAATCAAAAAATCCTTTTGCTTTCTTTTTTTCCTCGTTCATTGCCAATGGGCCCTTCTTCCCCTAGTTCCTTCCATTCCACTAATGAATGATCTATAATAATTCACAAATTTAGATCGGCTAATTATCCTCTAATAACACCGGTTGAGTAGATATTTCTCAATTTCGAAATTTATCAAATTGTTAAGTTTAGTAAATAATAATAATAATAATAATAATAATAATATGTTATATTTTCAATATTATATTTCATATTCAAATAAACATCATAATTATAAGAAAGTAAGTTTTTTACTACGGGCTAGCAAAATAAAAATTTGGATAGATTCCCATAAAAATTGAACACGATTGCTTCTTTCATCCTCCAAATACTTTATTTTATTTGATTACTCACACCTATATGAAAGCATTATTGTTTTTGAAATCCTGATCCATTATTCATTTTATGAAACGATTCATTAGATATTTACCAGACAAAAATAAGAATGTGGTTCTTATGGATAATTTAATAAAATGTGTCAAATACAAAAACCACTTTTTATTAGGTATAACTTCTCTTTATGATATTACCCTTCTTCGATTTTTTATCAAAAGATGAATCTTTTGTGGTAGAATGTTATATTCACCAATTTTTGTAATTGTGGCTTATTCTACAACTAGTTTAACCACATTTTATATATTTTGAGTATATTTCCTTACCTTTAATGGATATTTGTGCACCGTTTTACATATTTGAATGGAGCCAAAAGCTTATCTTTCGATATATTTATATTTCACGGCTTATAAAACAATTATTCAAACCAAAAATAAATAAAGACGAATGCCTCACGCAGCATCCACACACTCGAAAAATTAACCACCACCTATAAAAAAATGAAGATCTTATACAAAAGTTTTTTTCTAAAAGAAGACTCTCACCGTGTAAAGTCATGTACATCTATTTTTTGCATGTCACCCCGGCGAAAGTAGACAGAAGATCATTACTTCGGGCCTACCCATGGGCTTACAGGAACTCAATCCGAATGCCACCTACGGTGGTGTTGACGCCGGTACCCCCTTGGGCACTAAAGTCACCCAAATGCTCTCGTCATGGTCGGCCTCCAAATCTTGGAGCAGCTCCGATATCCCCAGCTTCAAATTGATTTTACCCATTGGTGGCGAGCTGCCGTCTTTGAGGACGATCCGGGCGCCGTGGCGAGCGTTCACAAAGGTACCTGCAAACTCACGGGCTTGGGGCCCCAACCTGAGCTCGTCGATGGCGTTCACAAAGACGTCGAACTTGACGTACATGTCTTTCTTAATGTCAATCCCATACACCACCAACACCTCCTCATCCTCATCATCCGATGAGGAAGACGCGGGCCTCTTCAAAGTAGAAAAGTCATGGTTGGGTGGTCTGTACACCTTGGCCCTCACTACAGTATCTAAGACCCTGCCTTGGGGGCCGAAATCAGAAGAGAAGGTGGGAGGCAGTAGCAGACCACCGGAATTGGAAATTAGTTGGGACTCCCTCGCCTTGAGGAGGTTGCGGGCAACCTTTGGCGGGATGGATGGCTTTGGGCGAGCATGGAGCCAGGGGAGATGGGCGTCTTGGTAGGCGTAGCCAAGCTTGTGGATGTCGAGGCAGTCGCGGACCTTGACGCGGACAAGCTGACGGTTCTCGTTGTGGAAGTAGAAGTAGGAATCAAGCCAGACGGGGTCGACGAACTCGGGGTGGCCGCCTCTCAACTGCTTCCACACCGTCCAAAGTCGGTCGATGTTGGCATGATGGGAGTAGAAGATTGGGTCTCGAGCGGCGGAGTAGAAGGCCCCCATGTTCTCCCTCTCCGGCTGCTCCGGGTTGCCCACCCATGTGTGCAGAGCGTTGTGGGGGGCGACCTCGATCGTGCCCGGCCCGTCGCACACCCCTTGGGTGCCGAACCTCCTCCGGCACCCCATGAACAGCTCCGCCTTCTTGGCCCCGGACACCATCTGGTGGTACATGAAGGCCAAGTTGGAGTCCACCTGCTCCTCCGAGTTGAGCCCCTTCTCCACGTAATCGAAGCTGTCGTCCACCACTGTTGGGGGAGGTGCGACCGCTGCCGGTCGGCATCCACGAAGGCTCCCCGGAAGTAGAACTCCGGGATGACCATACCGTCGGGGTGGTCCCAGTTCCAGTAGGGAAGGGCGAAGGTCTCGTCGCCGATGAGCTTGCCGATGAAGCGCTCATGGAAGTAGATGAAGATGCGGTGCCAGGGGAAGAAGAGCCAGGAGCGATGGATCTTGAAGAGCGCGGAGGAGTTGAGCTGGTCGTAGGCGCCGGTGCAGTAGATGCAGTGCATGTTGGCCTGCCGCATCCAGTTGAAGGGATCCTCGTACGGGTACTGCTTCATTATCGAGATCGCCTTCCCGTACTTGGCCAGGTACTCTTGGTCGTCAGCCACCAGGTGCGCCGGCCGACGGATGCGCTTTGGCTCCCCAGCCCGGGGGAACTGGAAGTCGATCACCTCCTCCTCCGACTCCCGCCGCGGGGGGCAGCAGTACAAAGGTGCGTCTGCGTCCGACAACGACTTGTGGCAGGTGGAGAGATCTGCTGCCAGGGGATTCTGTTCCTGCCGGCGTCGGTGTTGGTACCGGTAACACTCGACGACGAAGACGACGACGTCGTCCTCGTGATGGCATACTCTTCTTCCCGGTCCACCGACGCCTTCTTCGTCCATGCGTTGAACCATGTGGACAGATAATGCAATACTGGCCAGTTCCCTGCTTCATCCTCGATGTCCTGCAACTCCCTGCAAATTCAATTCGCCTATTACCAAAAAGGCCGCCCATATATCCATCCATCCATCATGTGCAATACAAACACATTAATTCCTTATATTTATACACACATCTCTCATGGGACCTATACATATTATATACGTGTACAGGCAATTTGGAATTGGCAGCTCATGATGTGGGCAATTTTTATACGGGAATTTGTTTAGAACTAGGTACTAGACTATTATTAATAAGGGAAAAGTTTTTCTAGCCAAAGAGCATGTTCATACTCGGCTTCGTCGATAACAAGGACAGGTTTGGATTCGATGAAAAAAACTTCCACCCCACCTTCGTCGGCGGTGGCTAAGCCCGGCCGTGGCCGGAACCTAGCCACCGGCCAATTTTTTTTTTAAGGTGCAGCCTGGCCGCTGCTGACCAAGTCCAGCTGCAGCAAAAATTTTATTTTTTTCACTTCTTACATGTTAATATTAATAATTAGTCCTATTCCTTTCTTCTAAAACAAAATTACTTAGTCTGGGATGGCCGAGTTATTTTACTCCTTTGTGAATATGGAAAAACAGAGACACAGCAGTTGACGGTTGAGCCACCGAGATCTGACGCATTGCGCACCAAATCTCTTCCAATGGATCAAAGTCAACCAAGTAAAGGATCAATATTCTATATTATAGGCAATGAAGCGGCATAATCATAAACCGTGGTTCCGAAGTTGTATAGCTGGCAAATGAAGCAAGGATTATTTTGATGCATTCAAAACGCACCAGAGAAGAAGGCTTTCGGTCTAACATCTATTCGTGAGAAGTAAGAACTATGAAAATCTCTTGATGCGAAGTATGGAACGAAAAACAGGTGTGCATATATCCGAAAATTCATGAGAAGGAAATAGTAGGCCCTAAGTACGAGCAACTTTGTAGTTGCCTTCTTGGTAAAAAAATTGCAGTTGCGCTCTCTTGCTTCAAAGGATTTATTAAGCTCCAGTTAATCCACATGGGAAAAGCATCCTAGATAACATAACATACATAAAACACAAAAGAAAAAAACATATACATACCATGTTAGTGAATTCTGTACTTGAGATCCGTTGAGATTGAGCAGTAAGCAGGAGAAAAGGAACAGCACTAGAACGGAGAAGCACAAATTTGCTCGAGACATGGCGTGGACGATTTTTTACAACCTTTGTCTTGGAGTGGGGGAGCAAAGTGAATCAAAGGAACCACAAATTTTACTTGTGAAACCAGGTTCATATGATGAGAGGTAAGAAGGTGAGGTATGGAATGCAGAGGACAAGGAACGGCGCTTTGATGAAGCTCGCACATTGATTTATTGACCGGAAATGAACGCAATGCAATATATAGCTGCATCAAGTTGTTTTACTGATTCAAGACGAATCTTTAAATGTACACGGCTCGTCCGTTTGGTCAGATTGAATAATATGCGAAAAGACAGCATAGACTGGCAACGATCTGCAGATTTCGGAGTTACTACATTTTTCCCAAAGTTACTTCTTCGTCAAAAAATTTAAAAAAATGTTACTGCTTATTACATTTACGGTGCCAACGTTGCATCTTTCACTCTCATTGCAATTCAAAATTCCTAACAAATAAAAATTGTTCCTTTTCCACAAAAATAAAGATAAAAATAAATTATAACGAAGTGATGGACACGTCTATCACTTGTCAATATTCATATTAAAAGTGATTGTTTACCTACGCACAGTAACAATCTAGCCATTGACATAATCATTCAACAAATGCTTAAATAAGAACTTTGCCAAAAATGCAAACAGCAGGGAGACATTCCCCGATTCTATCTAATCTTTTCGCCAAAATATGCAATACTACCTCTTTAAGAAAAAACACTGATTTTAGACTACCTTGAAAAAAACTATAATATAACTTGGAAATTATGCTCTACAACTGACCCTCCAATCTCAATGATATGTTCCGAAATATTCAACAAACTATCTCAGGAAGCTTTTATTATTATTATTATTATTATTATTATTATTATTATTATTATTATTATTATTATTCTCATCTAATAAAGGCTCCAAATAGTTTTGTCCATGTTGATATATTTTTATATCCCATACAACAATAGAGAGACTTTACCCCCGCGGTTGAGCTAGGCAAAAATAATAACTTAAAAGCCTGAAACGGGGACAATAAAAAAATGTTCCCGACGAATGAATAAAATAAAGTCATCGTGGCTTAAAAAAAAAGTCAGAATATCCCTCAAATATAAAATTATTAAAGAAAAAAAAGTCAGAGTGATACGCCCACGTGAGTTTAACAGCTACGAAGATCCACAGAGCGACCACCCCTGTGTATGCAAACCACCTACCATATCGTGGCCAATTATTTGCCCAATTTACAAAAATAAAAATGTTATATTCTTTTTCCTTCAAAAAGAAAATTTCTTCAGAGCCAATGCTGTGGTTTTTGACAAATTATTGATGGAGCCATTACTTTGATTCAATAACCTTGTCTAATTTTTTTTCTCTTATTTTTTGAAAAATGCCTTTTAAAAAAAACAAAAGAACCGAACTTTAAAAAAAGTTTAAAAACTTCATTATTTTTTGGATATGTAAAGACAAAAAAAAATTAAAAAGAATAAGCCCACCGAGAGAACCATTCAAACTTCACGCATCCGAATT
This sequence comes from Piper betle, assembly GCA_033002965.1. NCBI lineage: Eukaryota > Viridiplantae > Streptophyta > Magnoliopsida > Piperales > Piperaceae > Piper > Piper betle. The sequence continues at coordinate 89,444 of JAURVB010013253.1, read as the reverse complement.
TGGCTTCGTGTTGTAAACAAGAAATGATGAACCCAGTTCGTTAAAATAAAAGTAAGCAAAATACATAAAATAATAAATATTCTTAAAACTTGTTATATTAAGCATAGTTTACAAAAAATCACAATAACTTAATGTATTTTAGATAGCCAAATTAAGTATAATAGATTCCAAGCAAGAGTTTAAGGTTAAAAAATTAATTGTAATGGGTTTTTGTTATGTACCCAAAAAAATGTCAACTTTTATTTATTTTAAAGAAAGGGGAGGAATTTTTTTAACACATGAAAGACACGATTTAAAGTAATTATTATTGTTTTAAACACAAAATATATTGAGCGTTTATCAAATTATTTATAAATATATTAAATATATATTACTCTTGGTATGGTGTATTTTTTTTATATGTGAACATGTTGACATATGTCAATCGGTAACGCTTAGGGACATTGGCCGTAAATGCGTTGAGCTTGGGCGTATATTTTTTTCGACCGCCTGTATATTTGTTGGAGGCGGGAAAGTAGGAAAGGAAGCTCAAAAAACGCAAATGATAGCCCAAGAAGCATGGTTGCATGAATCGGAATCGGTTTTCCAGGGAGTCGGAATCGGAATCGGAATCGGTCTGAATCAGCCAAGAATCGATTCAGTTGAATCGGTCCAAATTAATTTAATCGGTCATATATAATAATTTGACAATTTATAATATAAATATATTAAAATTAGGTATTGATGTTATTTTGATATTATTCTGTATATTATAGTTTCTGATATTTTTAAATATTTTTTAATATTTTTTTTAAATTATTTAGAATTAATTATTATTTTTGACTCGAGTTAGACTCGAGTCAACTTTTAATTACGAGAATGCCACTCTTTACCCCTCGCCGCCGCCGGCCCGGTCGGCGGCGAGTCTCGAGGCGGCGATGTCGGAGGATGTCGGCAGCCCGGTCGGACGAACAGTCAGCTGCCCGTAGCCGGCGGCGAGGCGGCCTGGAGCGGCGACGAGTCGGCGGCGAGTCGCGGCGATTCGTGCGTCACAGCCCGATTCGGTCCGGCCACACTTCGGCGGCGATGTTGCGAGGTCGGCGGCGAGGTCGGTAGCCCGGTCGGCGGCGAGCCCGGAGTCGGGGAGCACGGCGGAGGGCGGAAACGGGGCGGCGGCGGGCGGACGAGCGGCGGCGGCGCGGGGGGAGCGGGTTTGATTTTAGGTTTTTAAAATCCAAATTACCATTTTACCCATGCTTAAATAATTTAATAAAAATCATACCTAGGGTATTTTAGTAATTTCATTAAAAAACCGATTCCGATTTAAATCGGCCGATTCCGAAGCCGATTCGGGGCCGACCGAGTTGGCCCCGAAATCGGCATCGCACCGATCCGATTTAAATCGGCCGATTCCGCACGGAATCGGACGATTTCTGCAACACTGCAAAGAAGTGGAAATGGGGCGGACCAGGTGAAGGGTCACACGAGATGCACGTGGGCCTTTCATAGAACATCCGTAGCCCACGTTTCCCGCGTTGGATTGGATCATCTCGGTCACATTCCGTCGGCTTTTATTTCTTTTGTCTTTTCAAACAGAAAATATTTGGTTTCTAAATCTATGGTAGTTGTCAGTAAGGCCCTGCAATATTTCCTTTTTTATTGGAAGATCGGGTGCCATCTGTTCTCACGTCACCTGGCCTTCTCTGAAAGAGACTTTTTGCTTGAGCTTTTATTTCTCATTCTTGAATGACACGGCCTGCGCTTCCGGCTTCCCCTCCATAAAATCATAAATCATCCACCCCACCCCTGCCACAAATCAGTTGATGGATGAAAAGCTTAGTAAAAAAATTGTATTCGACTAAAAATAGTTGTTGTTTTTTTCTTTTTGTCCACAATTCAAAAGAGTTCAATGAATAATGCTTGGTATCGACTAACACATGATGATGCTCGTGACAACCATTGATTCTTTTTACTAGTCTTCAACCGCAGCCGTTGATTTATCAAGAATAATCACATCTCCCCTATTATCTATCCCCAAGAGCCTGAGCTGGCTGGTTGACGCTCAGATTGGAGCAAGCGAACTTGGAATTGAGTAATCTGAGTACGCCTTCCGATCACACACAACAGGGAATATTGAAATATTTTAAGGTTCATTTAATTTGGTTGGTTTAGGAAGATAAAAACTATCGAAAAAATCACAATTTGCCTAGTGATGGCAGCGGCCACATGGCCAATCTGACCCACAGCAGTGATGCACCGGTATTTTTTCTTAAATGTTGCTCTGGTTTTTTATTTTTAAAATATTTTCCACCCAAAACCCAACAATATTTAAGACATTAAATAATAAAGTACAAGTAAATTATGAAATTCATAAAAATTGTCATTGAATTTTGAATAGAACATTATTCCACCATTTTAAATGATCAACCAAATAAAAGTAGTATATATTAATATTTATAAATGAAGCATACATTTGGTGTATTTTTGTGCATTAAATTATCATAGTTTATTTTCATGCGCAAATGAAAATCCCACGTTTTTAGAAAAGTAGAAAACTTGTTTTGAGTAGACTCCTTAGGAAAAATTATGATTCTTTTATACATAAAATACATTTAATTTATATTATTTTATTTATATGATTACTTTTGAAATAATTAGGGTTGTCAGACAAGACAAGCCAAGCTGCCTCAGCTCAAGTTTTAATCAAGTCAGCTTGTCCGAGCTTGACTTGTAGACTAGCCCAGCCAAGCTTGGCTCATTGGTCATGAGTTCGGGCTCAGCTTAGCTTGTGTCCTCGATGGGCTCGAGCCGAGTCGAGCTCGCCATGTTCGAGCCCGGCTCAAGTTGAGCTCGAGTTTTAATATTTTTTGGAATTTATCATTCTTATTAAATTTTTTTCATTAATTTTTTTAAAATTTTATTAACTCATCAAATTTTCATAGATAATATTCATTAATTTAATTTTACAACAAATATCAATATATGACTATAAATAATTCAAAGAAATAAACATTGTTGATTAAAAAATTAAATTGGATAAATTGCATCATAGGGGTATAAATAGATCCCAACTACGTTGGCACCTACAAACCTAGATACAATCATGTTTAATTTTAATCCGCAAATATAAATATTATATTTATTAGATTTTATGTAGATAACCATATGTAATATTAATTGATACCATCACTAGTAATTAAAAAGTAAGTAAAATCCTCAACAATATATCTAATTGGTAAAGTTGTACTATTCGTTGTCCTGATGATACCAATCATCTAGGCACTTAGTGGCTTCAGCGGCATCCAGACCTAATTTACTTCGGTGTTTCTTTAGAACTTGACCACTTGTATTAAACATCGACTCAACTGCTACGGTTGACATAGGCAACATTAACAAGTCCTTTGCTATGGCACTCAAGGCTGGAAAAATAGTCGAATTAGTTTTCCATCATTCTAACACATTAAGCTTGGCCCTCTCCTCTAGTTGAAAGAATATTTGATCATAAGTGTAGCATTCCACGCCGTTTATACTACTAGTCACAATCTCTTCTTCTTAATTCTACATTGAAAATAGAGGTTGAGTACTCAGAACTTGATGCACACAAAGAAGATGAACAACCTAAATTTTTATAATGACCATATCTTTGTTCATAAGCCCTATACAGTTTTTCTAGGTCATCTCTTATATATTTCTCCGTAATTACATTATCATCATTTTCAACAATACACATGTTCATATAAAAATGTTTCATACTAAATAATACACCTTTAAGTTTCAATTTATGATCCATTTTTAGTGCCAACAAAGCAAGCAAAAGTAGTGATTCTCAATATTGTTTAAACTTTTCCTCTATTTTAATAATAAATAATCCAACAATTCATGATTCCTATATTTTGCAAATTGCAAAGTTATTTTAAATATATTATGAACAACTAAAAGAGTAGTGCAATAATAAGTTCCAGAAAGTTCTTTAGTTGCTTCATAAAAAACTTCTAAAAAATCTATCATAAGTCTAGCTATATGAAAATCAAACCGATCTAAAGTAATATTTGGGTCCGTACAATGAAGATCAATCCAAGATATTAAACTCTCTTCATAACCATTAATTGATTTTAGTATCAGATAGGCACTATTTCACCTATGTTTTGTATCAATATTACATTTTTTCAACCTTGATCCTTAGTCTTTACAAACTTTTTTATAACTTTGAATCTTAGGGCCCCTAGCACTAATATGAAAAAACATCCTTAAGCCGACCAATATCTTCATCCGACATATTAATTCCTTTTTGAACAATTAAATTAATAATATGTGTACTACATCAAAAATAAAAAATAGAAGGAAATTGTATCCTACCACGTCTAGAAATAGTTTCAACCATTTTATCATTATTTGAATCATTATCTTATGTTATACTAAAAACTCGATCATAAATATTTAAACCTCACAAAACGTCTAAAAATATAGTAGTCATGTTAACCCCAAAATGTGGATGTTCTGATATTTTAAAAGTAATAAGTCCCTTTTGTAAAATCCAATTGTCATTGATAAGATGTGCACAAATAATAATATATCCAAGATATTGCTTACTCGTCCACATGTCAACCGTAAATAAAAAAAACCTTTGTAATTATGAAATGGGTTTGAAATTGCAGCTCAAAAAGAATCATAATCTTTTATCACAACACCTTGACCTGTATTCCACAGGATCAAAACATAGCCTGGATTGAGATATTGATTCTACTTGATAAACCATGGATTTTCAGGAAAAAAAACTGTAATTCTGTGCAAATAATCATTTTTATTAATTTAGATCTTGCCGCTTTGGGAACTAATGGAGAATGAGAAGAACTCTCGACACGAATATTGCTCCCAACCATAGATACCTACTTTGCTTAGGATCATTTTACTCTTTTTGGAATACATTGTTTGACATGTCGAGTGAGAGAAAATGTACTACCTTAAACAATAGCTAAATATGTAGAACAATACTTATATTGCACTTTTGCTCTTTTTGTTGCCTCATCAACAACTCGATTAAAAATCTCTTATATAAAAAAATAGAATTCAAGGGGGCTCCGGGTTGGGTTTCAACATTTTGGGGAACATCATCCCGAGGATCAACAACTTGTAGATGATATGGGAAGGCTTGCGGGAAAATAGTGTCATTTCGAGTTTGATAGATAACCAAAGTTAAAAAATTTATAAAAATAGAATTCAAGAGATTTAAGAGAATAAAAATGGGAAAGTTTGAAAGAATCGGAAGTTTTGGAGAGAACGAGAGTTTGAAAATGATGTGGAGAGAGGGAGAGAAAGAGTTTAGAGTTTAGGCTATCCTAAAAGAGCTGCTCGAGCCCAACCTCAACAAGTCTCTTGAAGAGAGCCCAAGTCCGGGCACTTTGAGAGCCGTTGCGCATTAAATGGCTCTCTTAAAAGAGCCCAAGTCCAGCCTCTTTTAGCCCAGTGGGCTTAGCCCACTAATCCCAGTGGGTTAAGCCCACGGGGTTCTATATCATAATTTTTTAAAAATAATGTTGGACTCTCAAATGAGTGCCATTTGAGAGCCCAAGCCCAACACTGAAAGCCTAACCTAAGTATGAGTTCGAGCTCCAAGCTGAGCCGAGCCGAGCCGAACCAGGCTTGTGAGCCAGAAGCTTGGCCTCGTTTGTACGTGCGTGTTATGTTCGAGCCGAGCTGGCTTGGCTCGATCTTGAACTCGAGTTGAACTCGGCTCAAAAAATAAGCCGAGGCGGGCTCGGCTAGGCTTGCCTGCCATCCCAAGAAATAATTGATCGCTTAAAAATCTTAAGTGGCTTATGATAATCCTCCTCCCACCTTTGGCAATGGGACTTCTTAAAATGGGCGCGAATCCACCAACTGCTGGGTCGCCAGGTGTGGTTTTAAGTGGAAAGAGGCGTTGCAAATACCTTGTTGGAGTCTTGGAGATGAAAAATGAGCGTTTGAAATGACAACGACCCTCAGAGATGGGCTTTGAACACAAATCTATGGGTTGCTCTGTCGTGGTGGCCGCAATGTTGCAATTTCTGAAATGGGCTGGAGTCACAACAATATGGGCTTGAGAACTTGAAATGTTTCATTGGAACTTAAAGTTCAGGCGTCCTTGTCTGTTGTCAATCCCATTCAATAACGAGCCTAAATGCAAAGCAATTAAAAAATGGAGGCCCAACGCGGCGAAAATAGGGGTGTCCAAAATTGGTGGCGCTACGCCGTGCCGCGATGCGGACCGTGGCAGTTTTGCGGATACTAAAACAGCGTCCGCAAAAAAACGGACACGCCGCGACTGTCGGAAAGGTTCCTTAGAAGTCCGCGGAAACAAATGCAACTGGTTAGAGTAACCGTATCGCCGTCAATCTTCTCACCGCTACCGCCATCCCACGGCCGACGTCGCTGCCGTCCTACCGCCGCCCCCGCCGTCCCGACATCCGGTCTTTTGACAGTAAGTCGTTAAAAATTAAATATTTTTTTGTTGGTTCTACCTTTTGCCTGGAGATGCTTTTTTTACATTAAATATTATGCAGGAACCTAAAAGTGTATTTTAATATATGTTTAGTATCGGTTATAAAATTTTGATGGTCAGTTGGTCAACTCCTGCATTATACAGACGTAAAAGTGCTGTGCTTGGATTTCTTTTTGTGTTTCTGTCGGTTTTTTGGATGTATCACAAATTTATATTGATTGATCCGAAGCTGGGAGCTGATTAGGGGTGCGCATTGGTCGGATGGGCATCAAACCTGTATCTGTATCCGTCCGAATTTTAGTGAAATAAAATTTGTCTGACCGAACTCTTTCCCACTTTTGTTTGACCCAACTACTATCCTACTAATCCGTCGCATGCCCACGAAGTGCCCTCACTTTTTAAAAAAATTCTCAAAGCTGCACCTATGACTGTTTGAATCCAAGACCAACCACCCAACTATTTAATATCAAATCGTTGGGCAGCCCCTTTTATTTGTTAATGAGATTAACTACTCAAATATTTAATACCAAATCAATAGACTCCCGCATAAATTATTTTAATATTTATGAGCATAATTACATGAGATTTGATCTAATATAATATATTAAATTCTAATTTTATTCAATTGAACCAATTGTACCATGTATTCCTATTGGTTACAATTTTAGTATTGTCACTAATATAATTAAAAAATTATTATTATGTATTAGTTTGAAATCAACTCGAATTTAAAAAAGCATAAGGACATGCACTTATGATCACCTTAAATAATTTTGTAAACAAAATATCATTTTAATTATATCAATTTTTTACAATAATTCAAGGATATTAAAACCTAAAACAATAATAATATTTTTCATTAAATTAATCATGATGTGTTGATTATTTAATGATTTGCTTAATAATTTGCTAATAAATGGATTTGCTAATTTATTTTGTTATTAATCACAATAGTATTAATATTTGTTGTCTTCTTTTAACAAATTTAATAAGTCATAATATATAGATTGTTTAATGATCTACTTATACTTGATTTGTCGAATTATTATGTTATTAATTATATTACTTTTAATACTTATTGTCTCACTTTAATTAACTAGTCCTGATATTTTTCTTATGTTAATTACTTGTTCGTTTTGTGGTATTTTCTTTTATAAATATGTACTTTTGTTTTGTTAGTTATTTTGAGAATTTTTATTTGATACATATGTTTGTATGGATGTGAATATATTTGGGCCAATGATAATGATTTATCATTTTTTGTAACATGTTTTAAGTTTTAAGACTTCTAAATATGTATTAAGTATGTATATTATATAATTACTAATTATTACAAATAAAATTTTGGGCCCTTGGTCGGTCATTCATTCAGACGAAGTAGACAAAGTAATATCTGTGTTTGGATTGTCTTTTATTCAATTAAATTCGATCAGCTCAAAATTTAGTCAAACACACCTTGGTCCGACACAGGCCATCCACGCCCACATTTAAAGCTGATGTGGTTCGAGAGAGTTAAAGAGAGAACACATCAGAGAACTGAATTTATGCCTACATGAAGTTGTTCATACAATACTTCAAGAGGTGTAATTGAACTGTGTAGATGGCTATGTTATGCAATGGCCATATTATTTGTGTAATTATGGAACGAACTACAACTTTCTCACAATTGTATTTTTAACAAAACATGAGTTAATGTGGAACTGAAACTTGAAGCTGGTGCTAGTTCAAGATTGAGTTTCTGTTTTCTATTGGTGTGTGAAATTGCTGAAGTATGAGTTACTCCTAATTATGGGTGGGAGTGTTTACTGTTTGAGGTTGTCAATCTTGCATTGCCATTGTTAAGCAATTTGGTTATTGGGGGCAAGTACATTACTCAGGGCATTGAAATCTCAGACTCGTGAAATTATTAAGCTGAGCAAAATAAGGTTGTCAGTCGTAGGAATGGATGGATGGGCTGTGAAAATGAGATGGGTTTGGGCGGTTAATTGGCGTGCAGAGGGGGGCAGATGATGGGTACGTCGGTTTCTAGGATGCTGTCCGAAATGGAAAATTAGGCTTAATTATGTTGCTGCAGTTTTTATGTCCGTGTCCGTCCATGTTTGTAGATTATTTTGTGGTCATGGCACGTGGACGCTAAAAATTGGTGGACACACAACACACGGAGGACGCCACCCCTAGGTGAAACGGGTCAAAAAAGCACTACATTGTTAGTACGGGCAATTGTTTCAATTTTATTGTGACGATGAAATATGATTCCGATCTACGGGAACCAACCTTTTTTTAACAATTTTGTTATTTATTGGAGATGGATTTGCTCCTCCCAATAATAATTTTATATGTTTATATGAACTAGTGGTGTGTTTATATATTATTCAAACTGAGTATTCATTTTGTATAGAAGTTTAGACGTACTTACTTTAATATGGTATAGGAGCTGATCCACTAATTACAATTGTATTCTCCCAGTACATTTGTTATATTTGTGTTAAAACCCAAAAAAACACTCGAGTGCATGCCCATGTATTAAGTGTAAGGGGCTTACAAGGACATAATAATTTAGCATGATTAGATAAGAGAGGTGGTGTTTATTTAGGATTTAGTGTTTGGTATACATATGGATAATTTTTTTATGACTTTTAAAGTGAATTATGTTGAAGCCCCGTAGGCCGTAGTCCTCCTCCACCTCTGAAAAATGGGTTCCGTGAAAAAAATAAAATTGTTTACCGGATTAGGGTAAAAAACGGGGGGGGGGGATCGAGGCATGGTTAATAACTGGGAAAGCAATGTGGCAGAGTCGCAGCTGTAACTGTGTCACTCCTCCGGTTGGCGCGAACTCCGACACATATGAAGCAAATAATAAATAAATGAATTCGAAAACAAAAGGAACCAAACAACCTTCCCTGATCTCTCCTCTCTCCGTGTTCCAATCCAAACTCCTCCACCCGCAGCACAGCAAGCAAGCCAGCCTGCAAATTGCATATAATTAAATTGATCACCTGCCTGGTGATTGCAAGAAGAAAGAAGCAGCAGCAGCAGCAGCAGCAGCAGCCACAAGCTGTAGCTGGCGCGGGGTTTCACCGTGAGCAGAAAATCCGTGTTTGATGAGGAGGAACGCCTAAAATGCTGCAGCAGCAGCTCAGATTTACGGCGACTTAGACGAGGAAGTAAGTAGTTTGTAGTAGTAGTGCATCCTGCATGTTGTCGATCACAATGTCAATAATAAGATATGGGAGCTTCGCAGCAGCGGCAGGAGGAGTAGTCCCATTAACATTAATGATGGTGATGATTGGCAGCTGGTTACCCAAGTCGACCTTTGCCCTCAACTCCGACGGCTTTTCGCTACTTGCCCTGAAAGCGGCGGTGACGCGCGACCCCCACCAGGCCCTGGCGGGATGGGGGAGTGGGACGGCAACCCATGCGGGTGGGAGGGGGTGAGCTGCAGCAGCACCTCAGGCCGTGTGACGGAGCTCGTCCTTCCGGACAAGGGGCTAACCGGCTACATACCCTCGGAGCTGGGCTTCCTCCTCACGCTGCGTCGCCTCTCCCTCCCACACAACAATTTGTCCAACCCCATCCCGACCCGGCTCTTGGCCATCCCTGCCCTGGCCTCCCTCGACCTCTCTCACAACTCCCTCACCGGACCCATCCCCGACCAGATCCGGCTCCTCACCAACCTCATCTTCCTCGACCTCTCCTCCAACGCCCTTTCCGGGCCTCTGCCACCCGCCCTGGCGCAGCTCCCTTCCCTCGCCGGCACCCTCAACCTCTCCTACAACAGCTTCTCCGGCCCGATCCCCACCGCCTTCGCCCGCTTCCCGCTCTCCCTCACCCTTGATCTTCGCCACAACAACCTGAGCGGCCCCATACCCCAGATTTGGTCGCTGCTCAACCAAGGCCCCACCGCCTTCGCCGGCAACCCCTACCTCTGTGGCTTCCCCCTCCAAGCGCCCTGCAGCAGCCGCGACGAGGGTACTAAAACTACGTCTCCTGGTGGTGCTGATAATTATAATCTTTCCAGGGCGCCGACGGCGGCTACTGCTGGTGGCCACCCGAACCCCAGCTCCTTCACGGATAGCAGTAGTACCACCAAGCAGCTGAGTAGCCGTAACACGTTTCCCAAAATCACTATCCTCGCAAGCGGCGTGGCCCTTATATTGGCCGCCGCCCTTGTCCTAGTAGTGCTCAGCGTGCGCTGCCTGCTAGTTAGGAGGAGGAGGAGGAGAGCAGATGCAGTGGGCGACGGGGAGAAGCAGCAGAAAGCTGCTGCTTCAATGGTAACAATGTCGACAAAGACGGTGGTGGAAGTGGATGATGATGATGATGAGGCTCAGGTCAGAAGAAGAGAGGCTGAGGAGGTGGTGGATGATGACTACTACCACCACCACTCCTCCTCCTCCTCGTACGTGGACAAGATTACGAGGAATCAGATCAACCAAAACGGGGGGGTCTGCGGGTGTTGGACGAAGGGTTCGGGGTGGGGCTGGAGGAGCTGCTGAGAGCATCGGCCTACGTGGTTGACAAGAGCAGGAGCGGGATCGTTTACAAGGTGGTGGTGGGGAAGGGGTTGGCGGTGGCAGTGAGGAGGCTGAGCGAATTAGGTGGCGTGCAGGGCAGCAGCTGGAGTGGGGATCAGGCGGAGTTGGAGGCGGAGGTGGAGGCCATCGGGCGGGTGAGGCACCCCAACCTCGTCCGTCTCAGAGCCTACTACTTCGCCCCCGACGAGCGCCTTCTCGTCTCCGACTACATCCCTAATGGCACTCTCCATTCCGCCTTGCACGCTGGTACTTCAATCAATCCTTCCTCTAATTCCTATCAATACTTTTCTCCCCTTTCAAATTAATCTCTCCTTCTCTCTCTCTCTGTGCATACATATCTACTCGACTATGATTTTTTTTTTTGTCTCCTCTCCTGTATATATATAATTAGACGTGAATGTGGCTTCCCCTAGCATATAATTAAGCTTTTGTTTGCCCTACAACGTCTCAAACAGATTCAATCTCGTCAAGTCGGGAACTCTCTTCTACAGAAGAGTTCCAGCTATATCATTAGGAATACCAAGATATGTTTGCGTTGCTTAGTAAAAAGATTATATAGATCTTTGTTTTTATAAAAGGAATCATCAAATATGCCAAATGTGACTCCTGCTAAATGCATGCAAATAGACTGGAATGGTAGCCGATATTTAATTTTTGTGTGATGGCCTTGTTTATAATTATAGGACTATGTCCTTTCTTCAAATGTAGGTAATCAACTTTATGTTTGCACATTTTATGAATGAAAAGTTTGACCTTTCTTTCCAGCTGGAGCTCTGACCCCGCCCCCTCTACCTTGGACTGTAAGGCTGAAAATAGCACAAGGTGCAGCGAGAGGCGTTGCTTATATTCACGAATTCAGCCCCGGGAAATATGTTCACGGAAGCATCAAGTCATCAAAGCTGCTACTTGGTGAAGATCACCAACCATATGTCTCTGGTTTTGGTCTTGCTCAACTGATATGTTGTGCTCGTGGTTCAACTGATTTTGTTAGGAAAAGGCAGAATTCATTTTACAGTGCAGCCCCTGTGCTAAAGTCCAGTCTGCCTACATCCACGTCTTCAAGCTACAGCGCACCTGAAGCTCGAGGTGGCGGTAATGGGCGAACCCAAAAATGTGATGTTTATGCCTTCGGAATCGTGCTTTTGGAGATTCTTACGGGCAGGTTACCAGATCCCTCTCCAGGATCAAATGACATGGATTTAGAAAGATTTGTGCGGCAAGCTTTCGAAGAGGAACGTCCTCTTTCAGACATTGTGGATCCATTGCTATTGCATGAAGTTTATGCTAAGAAACAAGTGCTGGCTACATTCCATATTGCCCTCGGATGTACAGAGTCCAACCCGGAAGCCCGGCCAAGGATGAAAGCCGTTTCCGAATGCCTTGAAAGAGTTGAAAACCTTTAAAGCTCTTGGCCTGATAGTTTCTGTTGCATACCTTTAAAGCTATTTACGATTATCTCTCGCATTCTTCTTGATTTGCTTTTATCGTCCGTGGTTTTAGCTCTTTAAATTTGATTACGGTAAAATTCTGAAGGCTTTTGGTTGCTTTTCTAATTGAGAAGAGTTAATCGTAAGTTCAGTCGGATAAGGTTATTGATTAAATGATTGAAAGAATGTTAGAGATTTTGAGAGGTAAAGACTTGTTATACGTGTACGTATGATGCAGAGATGGGCAACTAATCATGTGAGTTGTTAGAATCCTCCCTTTTCAATTCCAAGTCACTAGAAGAGCGCGTGCATACATGTACGCTAAAAGCCGCTTTTCTTTTTGAGCGGATTCGAGGATTTAAGTACTATAAAAAAATTCCCTTTTTATTTATTTAAATGACCATAATTAGTGCAGTTAAAATCATTATAATATATTAAATTTGACGTTCTAATATTTGCATCTTTTAGTATAACTTTTTTCACTAAATATTGCATCCAATGGCAGTTGCGCCGAACCAAACAGTATTTCTATGGGAGTATAATACTTGCGTCACTTAGTGATTAGGTGCAATATTAATAATACTCTTTTTTAAAAGTAGTGCTCTTATGAAAAAGAGTCATTCAATGACTTTTAATAGTTTTTTTAATGTTGTTTTTAAAAGGTTGTATTATTTTTTATAAAAAAATTTCTTTTCCCAAAAATTTATAAATCTTTCTATCATTCTAAGAATCACATTTAAATTTATGAGAATATATTAAATGTGACTTGGTACATTTTTACATCCAAAGTTTGCACTTTGTTCATTTTTTAGCCTTTTACATTCATTTTAAAAAAATTGATTTTTTTTACACGATATAAGATTATTTTTTATTTTTTTTAATAAAACATCCAAATGGCCGGCTCCAAAAGGTGGCGACAGGATTGTTGGAAAAAAATAGTCAGATTAAATGCACATACATAATCTTAATATTTTGACAATGTTTTATTAAAAAAATTTATGCTTTGATTGTATTGTCGTAAGGGATAGGATGATGATTTTTTTAATATTATTGTTTAATTAAAATTTTGAAGTTGTAGGATGATCACCTATTAAAGGTGGGTAAACTCTTCTTAACATAAATGATGGCGAGAAATTTGATAGAATAAACTATATGTAAATGGAGTGTATATACATTAAGGATGATACTTTTGTAAGGTGGTGAAAAATAATTTTCTTTTTTGCTCCTATATAATGTATCATTTACTATATATTAATATAAATATTTTTACATTTAATGGTGTTAAATTTTATTTGGATATTTTTTATTCTATTTAATTATATTATATTATTAAAAAAATTCATATAGCATTGAAGAAGCCTGCACATCTTGTAGGTCCCTACCTAGTTTTTACTAACAGGGAGATTGGTTTTAAAAGTTCAAATTTTAATACATATATAAATAAATTTTAAATAGTTGATTATATAAGTGGTCTTGGATATTTCAAAAATAATTATGATTCTATCTTTTATATTAATGATATCAACCTTAATATTTGCTCTAGTTATATACTTGTAACTTTTAAAAATAAAAATATACGAAAAACTTAATTATTATGGTTTCTAATTTCTTTGGCTTTATTCTTTTACTTTTCCATATGTCACTCAATTCTGAATCTTAACTTTTATTGTGCTATAATACAAATAAATATAGAATATAACTCTATATATGCTAAAAACCAAGCCATTTAGGTGGAATTATGAGGCTCCTAAAAAGGAGCAGAAGGTTTTCTTCCTACCCTTGGCTTCTCTCTCTGCTTTTGGATCCGACTGATAAGATCGGAGGAAGATGGATCCCCTCTCTCCAGCAGAAAGTTCTGCCCTTACAGGATCACTCTAATCTGATTGATCTTGGATTTGTGGGAACAAGTTATACTTGGTCTAATTTCTAAGATGGCAAAGCCCGCATCATTGCTTTATTGGATCGTGCGTGTGCTAATTCACTCTTGATTTTGGCCTTTCTAATCACATCTCAATCCTTATTGATACTAGCCCACTCTTTAAGAGAAAAGGCCTTCGTCCCTTTAGGTTCCTCAATTAGAGGGTCATGGCTGATGACTCCTCGTATTCAAACTGCCGATTCATTAGTCAAGTCCTTTCTAGCTGGAGTAGGATAAGTTTGAGAACACTGACAAAAAATTTGAAGAGCGGCAGGTTAAAGTGGCCCTTAGTTTTAATCCGTATTCTCAACAGACCTTTTTTGTGGATCATGTTCTCCTTGAAGACCTTCTTCTAAAACACGAAACTGTAGAAACAAAAGGCTTATGATGATTATATTGTTTTAGGAGATCGTAATGCTAAATACTTCCATAATAAAGTGGAGAAGGCTAAATGGAGGACTCGTATTCATTCTTTTCTCTTTAATAATCAAATTATTTATAAGGATGAAGAGATAGGACGTGCCCTTCTCATTTGTGGGGGAGCGCCATGTCTTCTAATGAGGTTGATAGCTTCTCTATGATTAAATCACTTTTTCACACCTCAGGAAAATTGCTTCCTTACTGCTATACCATCCCCCGAGGAAATAACTGTATGTGTGTGTGTTACGACCGTGTGTTTGAGCGGCGCCCGAGTGGGGTTTTGCCTTTCTGTGCCTTTTTTTAATAAAAAGACATGCGAGAGAGAGAGAGATACTGTCGTTGTCTTTGTTGGATCCTTTACTTCGTGGTTCAGGTTCTTCCACACAAGATTCCTGCAAGGATCCAACCGAAGCCACCAGATCATGGATAGCTCGGAGATGAGGCATGAATGACCTCCAATCATCCTCGTCATCCCCTTGAACATACATGAATATATATTATATATGTATATAGACAATATTAAACAAAACCTTAGATATGATTGATGATTGATAATCATAAGAAGCATTTTTTCATTCCCCAACCAATATATGTTCTCCTGCCTTCTCTCTCCCTTTTAAATCCAAAAATAAAGAAAAAGTATAGTGACTGTTGAAGTGAGGCTGTGACGCCGATCGATCGATCGATCGATGTCGTCTCCCGTTGCTATTCTCCCTCCTCCCGCCCACCACGCCGGACGCGCTCTACTAACTCCTCCTTCTGCCGCTACCCTCCCCCAGCTAATTCCAATCGTACATCACAATGTTAAGGTATGCATGCTCCCCCTTCTTATCCTCCACCTCTTTTTCTAATGAATTTCTCCTCCCATCTGATCATTCCAACTCTCTCACTAATCCTTACCATTTTCCTTTTTATTATATCATTTTACATTTGTTACATGATACATTTATGTATATTATGTACCTTCCACTCTCCAAGGAAGGAATCAGCCAATCTCAACTGCATGCTAAGGAAGGATTTCTCTCTCAAGCCTATTTTCGCTGCTGCTGGCGCTTCAGTACTCTTAGCTTCCCATCCTCCCGGGACTTCTTCCCGCCCAGGTGTGTCCGTCTCACTCATGAAAAACCTGTTCGCTCCCTTGGGTAGGGTCGTCCCCTGTTCTATTCTGTTAACATTATTATTATGTTAATAATGACGAATGGTTATCTATCTACGCACTTGGAGTTGCCAGGCGTTTATACAGTCTCTATACCAAATATAAGTTCCTCCTCTAATCCCACGCCAGTTAGGCATTTTCCAGATTTGGATTAGTGGTAACTCACAGTTGTTGTATGAAGCAAGCAGAGTTTACTAGATATTGTTTATCAGATGTCTCTAATTTATGCTTCTATCTCTAACATGATTTGTGCAATGTGTCACTTCTATATATATATATCCATCTCTAAATATTGATTGTATTGCTTATCTAACGGATTACCAATTACTCAAACTCCCATTTTTTCCCTTACTCGATCGAGTTTTTGTGCTATTGTCATTAATTATGGGGTCGTGGGTTTCTCTTTTGCTTGGATCACCAGAGAGACTGCCGTATAAACCTGACGGGTATAACTTTTGGACATGGAGAGGTCATAGAATACATTATGTCGAACGAGGTGAGGGTACTCCTATAGTCCTTATTCATGGATTTGGGGCATCTGCATTCCATTGGAGGTTTGTTCTCTTCAACTTTTTTTATCTTTGTAAATATAGGTTTTATACTACTGCCGTTCAATGAGAACTCTATAGCATCTGCCTTCTTCCACTTCTTGCTGCTGTATCTTGTTTGTGCCATTTCATAATTTTCTTTCAGTTTTTCATTGGAGACGAATTGCTATTTTGAGTGTGTTTTACAGATACAACATACCAGAGTTGGCAAAAACGTACAAGGTTTATGCAATTGATTTGCTAGGATTTGGGTGGAGTGACAAAGCTATCATTGATTATGATGCTATGATTTGGAGGGACCAGGTTGTTGATTTTCTGAGAGAAAGAGTGAAAGAGCCAGCGGTTCTGATTGGAAACAGGCACTCTTTACTTCTTTGATTCTGTTTGTTATGTATATTCATCTGTACACTTGATTCACTGACTACATATAAATATTTTTATTCCTGTGTTCAAATATTTTTTTCCTCGACTAATGCTTTGCAATGATTAAAATGTTTGGCCTACTCTTAACAGTTGCGGTCTGCTTTAATTGACTGCAAACTGCAATTCTTATACATTTCAGTCTAGGAGGATTTACAGCATTGGCAACAGCGGGGGATTTACCTGAGCAGGTGATAGGAGTTGCATTGCTAAATTCTGCTGGCCAATTTGGGAATCCAGGCTCTACAAGCAGCAATGTTAAAAACGAGACAACACTGCAAAAATATGTACTAAAGCCACTCAAGGAACTCTTCCAGCGAATGGCACTGGGATTTTTATTCTGGCAGGCAAAGCAACCAGCGCGGATAGAGTCAGTCCTAAGAAGAGTATGAAGCCTTTATTTTTGGACATTCTTGGCATCATGATATTTGCTCAATGCATTTAGGCATTTAGCTGCTTTAGATGGTAGTGGGCACCCTTGTCCGGATAATATGAAGTCATCTTATTTTACCCACCATTATCATTGGTTTCTGACTTTCTGATCAACTTGCTTCCCTCTGCTCGAGGGACATGGTCATCTCAGTGATTTCTGCTCATGTTTCTGGGTACTGTGCATGCCACAATAAGACTGTGACATTAATGAATCCAAAATATCTACTTCTTGTTACAAAGATCGTATGAACTCAAAAATACAATTAAACCAGACACTAAATTGTAAAGTAGGTTTTTCCATGTATCCCCACATTTTAGTTTTGGAAAGTGTTGAGCTGTGTGTCTTCTTATGTGTTATTGCTTTGTATATGTGCAAGCTGTTTGCTGCGCTAATTGGGACGTTATCTGAGATGTCACAATGTAGGGGTTGCTAGTTTACTTTGTGCAAAATTTACAATTTATCCAAGAATATCGATTATGGGGATTTTCTTTCGGGTTGCAATTTATCAAAGTGTACAGTGCGTAGTTATTATTTGGTTGGTGCAGGTCTACATAGATACATCCAATGTTGACGATTACCTCATCCAATCAATAATAAAACCCTCAGAAGACCCAAATGCTGGAGAAGTTTACTATAGGTATCGTGCTTTCAAATTTTTTAGAGGCAAAGTAATTACTGTATGCTTGCCATCTGCTCCCTCGTTGATTCAATCAATCCTCTGTTTCATTAAGCTTGCCTTTAGACAATTCAATATTTATAATATAGTTAATTGTACTTTGATCATGCAATAGCTATAGTTCAAGATTTTATTCATGAACAACAAATGCACAAACTTGGAAATCATGCCAACTTCACATGGTAGATGATAAATAATCACCAATTTTATGCATGACATGTGATCGTCTACTCTGCCTACTTTGTGCGTCTGCATCATGTAGCTAGCTTCTTGTTCATGGTTCCTTTTGGACGTTGGTGGATTTTCAGAAACTCCTCTTCATCTTGTTTTTCCTTTGCGGGTTTTGGACAACTCCCTGATGCTAAACTTCGTTGTATGCAGATTGATGACGAGGTTTATGTCGAACCAGAAACAGTACACACTAGATAGTATCTTGACCAAACTCTCGTGCCCCCTTCTCCTACTTTGGGGTGAACGAGATCCATGGGTGGGCGTATCCAAGGCGAGGAGAATTAAAGAATTCTATCCCAATACGTCCTTGGTAAATTTGCAAGCAGGGCACTGTCCTCATGACGAGGCCCCTGAGAGCGTCAATAAGGCCCTTGTTGCATGGCTTTCTTCTTTGACGCTCGATTCAGGCGATCTACCACTTCACTCCTAGTATCATCTATTTATTCACAGGTATCTATCTATAGGCTATAGATTTTTTTTTTGAAGTTTCTTATAGTTCCACACTAAGTTAGATTTCTCTTGGCAGCTTTATCTCTGTATCCACCGTTGGTTGGAGCTAGCGAGTAGCTACGACTCTAATTCTCAAGAAAGTTGCAAATATTGTTGATAAATTAGAAACTGTTTATTAGTTCTGGGTAGTGGTGGAAAAATAAGTGCCTTACAGGGAATTTATCGAATAATATTCTTAAAGATTAATTCTACTCATAATTTGAAAAAGAATTATGATCCATGGCCTAAATTCCAAAGCCAAAAGCACTGGAACCATTTTTCTCTCCTCGAGGGTCCTCTCTAGAGAATAAAATAACGCGATGTTCTTATGGGAAGGACTTGCTTATATTTATAGAAAAATAATAATAAGACTTCTATTTGAATGTCTTTCTTAAAAGATAAACATAATTATATTATGATTGTTTAAATAATTCTATTTATTAATCAAAATCTTAATTAATTTGAGATTCTTGCTAAATAGTAGGGTATATTATAAAATACGTCCAACAAGTTGGAGGGGCTCCAAACACGGATTAGCCAGAGGTTGAGCATAGAAATATGTAGAAATATATATATATATTTTTATCTAGTGCATAATATATATTATGTGCTCGTTTGTCTCCGATTATGCGTGTTTCGAATGCAGCTTGTTGGAGTCGTAAATTTCCATTTGACCATTATATCAGATTTTTTAGAATGAACCGGTAGTAGCGTCCATAGGTTATTTGTATAACATGTGGCACTCACCAGCTTTCGGTGCTAACTTATAAAAACGGTACATATATTACTCTTTTGGGGGCACAATCTTTAACAAGGAAACAACATGTACAAACAGAATAACAGTGTCATTCCAGACTCATCTAATTTCAGCTACATACATATAGAATTATGCGGTCCCAGGCGACAGCGGTCGCATCATGCATACATTGTGCGGTACACAAGGTCCTCTCCCATATACGCCTTGTATGTAACTTGGCGAGTGCCGAGGTCTGCATAATAACAATGCACACACATACATGCCTAGCCATACGCATATCAACACGGTCATTACCATTGGTGGTGCTGATTCTGCAAGCCCATCAGTCTCAGTCTCTAGTAATCACAACTAGTAGTAGCGTTATTGGTAATACATATACATAGATATAATATATACTACTACTACGGGACCTATGCAGCGCTAGTCCCTGGCTCAGGATATTGGCAACATGGTACTGTGATGCGTACTTGTAGGACGGAGCTTCCATGGCAGTTACAGGAGGCTCATTTAGAAAAGCCCAGGTGCTCCTCGTCCACCTGCACCCAATTCCCGTCATTATAATGATGATCCACTTATCACTTTTTTTATTTCCCTCCGTTGTCGGTTTTTCTAAAATGCAACAGAAATAGTTTGGTGGAGGTCGGATGAGAGCTAATTAATTCAAAGGCTAAAGCAATTATTAAAGGACAAATTCTATTATTCTCTGTTGATTGACTGGTACTTCCACGCACATTTCTCAATCAGCTCCTTATTTTCAGATTTTTCACCCCCCCCCCCCCCCAACAAAAAAATGCACTGGTTTTTTAATTAATTTTTTCACGGAAAAATAAATTGATAAGAAGTTGCTTTTCTATTATTAATTACCAGTCATTGAGATTGTGCTTCTTCAAATTCTCCTCCAACGTGCTCAAAGGGAGACTACCACTACCATCACCTTGCTCCGCCACAGATGCTGGAGGGAAAGATTTTGATCTTTGATACTGTTCCTGGTCTTTCACGGACGCATTGACCTATCGCACACATGATCCCCGTCTCCATAATTAATCTCAATTAACTAATTAGTAAGCTGCTTGAAGAACAAGACTTGAAGACCCAAAGCAGATGTGAAGAAAAAATCGATCCGTAGGTACGTATGAATTGAAGATCATCCGGACCTGATTGTCCTCTGTAAGCGAATAAATATCATTGAGATGATTCTCTTCCGACTTCTTTTTGGAGATCCAGTAAGCATCAATTTCCACTCTAGTGAGTGACCTGTTCCTCTTCAGCACAGCTGTGAAGAAAAGAAATTAAAGTTAACCAAGTAGCCATGAGCAATTAAGTTGTATCCAAAAACAGAACACATAAATAACAAAGAAAATGGAATCAATAAGTGATGCAAGTGAGCGAGGATGTACCATCTTTAGGATTGGGAGAAGCTGCATCCCACCCGGCCATGAGAGAACCCATCACCAAAACTTTGCTCCTGCGCTTCCTGATTTCGCAAGGATGTTGTACTCGTCAACAAGTTTTTTTTGAGATTTATTAAAGCCCACACTAGAATGTTCTTGGGAAAAGATAATTTGGGTTTGAATGTAGGTAGTGGGAGTCAACAGTTTCGATTGCCCTTGTCGTCTTGACCGGTGGATCTTTTGTTTTCCCTGTTGCCTGCTTTCAAGTTTAATGGATAAGGACATGGGTACTCCTATTCATGGGTGCAAAAATGACCTGATTCACATAAATCGCTTAAATAAATCGGATAGGGAAAATTTTGTTCAAAAAAAGTATTTAAATCTTCCGTGATAATGGTCTGAGCTGATTCGGGTGGGCAACTAGGGACAGGGTGGTGAGGGCGTCAATGGGGCTGGCGAGCATAATTTGGGGGGCAATGAGGGGGGCGGCGATGGGGGTGGGTGACGTCATAGGGATGGGGTGGGGGGCCCAGGGGACGGCAAGGTTGGGGGCGTGGGGTGGATTAGGTGAAGGTAGGGGTGCGACAATCAGCGGTGTCAGTAGGGTGAAGGAGGCATCAGGGACCAGGGAGAGAGAATTAAAAGGAAAGAAATGGTTGATAGTATTCTCGTAATTAATAAAAATTTAATATTACTCTTATTTGAATTAAAAATAATAACTTAATTTCAAATAAATCAAAATAAATTTAAAAATATTATAAAATATTATAAAATATAATATATATCATAATATTAAAAAACATATTTTATAACTAATAATTTATCAATTTTAATTAATTCGAGTAAATCGATTCTTATATAATTTTTAATGAATCAGTTTGATTAAATGACTCTTTTTTATTCGATCTAATGTCTGATTATGATTTTTGTAAGTATGCCCTTTTATCTTTTTTATTTTTTGAGTTTTTTACTCTTTAATTAATAATAATAATCTTATTTATTATTTCTTTATTATATGTAATATATACGTGCAGACGTTCTTCTCCCAAATATGGGACACTTAGTGGCTCGACCCTCAACGCAACCAGCTCTGGCGCATGCTCACTAAGTGTCGGCACCAAGGGTTGGTTAGTTGGCTCGACCCTCAACGCAACCAGCTGTCACGGGCCTGGTTC
Source organism: Piper betle (assembly GCA_033002965.1). Lineage (NCBI taxonomy): Eukaryota > Viridiplantae > Streptophyta > Magnoliopsida > Piperales > Piperaceae > Piper > Piper betle. The sequence continues at coordinate 67,411 of JAURVB010013253.1, read as the reverse complement.
AAGGACCCAAAATTTTTCAATCTTAACCACTCCGCGTGGCATATTCTTACCACAAGAACACTAGCCTAACACCAAGAATGCAACTTTGAAGCAACTACGGAAGCCTGCACGCCAACACCAACTTATGTTCGGCCAACCTCAACACCTCGAGGTTGCTGCCTTCAACCCGTCGCTCGATCACAATGTGTTTGTACCGCACCAAACACCGACACAACACTTCTGGCTACCGATCAAACAACACCACATGCTGCACTGCCCGATCGCCCAACCAGCAATTACACGTCTTGGGTTCGTGCCATCTGCCCTTGCTCGTCTCAGCACCCGTTCCCGTAACTGGCTGCCTTATAAACTTCGACCGTGACCTAGGATACAGAAGTTCCCTATCTAAACGCCAGCCAACAAGCAAAATACAAATTATGGGAAAATACTTCCCAACCTTATATTATTAACCCGATCATAAGGATTTTACAAGCACTCGAACTCTCTTCTCAAGCACCTGCTCGGCTTGTGGACAGCCCCCACAGCCTCGCCCCAATGTACCCACAAATACAAAGGCGCACACCGAATTACTCCCCGAGTAACTCTACCCCGATTGCCAACACAAGCAACCTAATAACGTGTACCTGGTTTCCAGCAAGCCGATGGAGTTCCAGCGCTCACCACGAACACCGGCTGTAGCAACTCCACGCTTCTTTCTCACCAGCCGCACCCCGTTGCTTTCCCTCACAAAGGAATACGCCTGGGATTGCAGGAACTCTCCTCTTCACCGGACTCGATTCCTCTCTTGATCCACTCCCACGTCTTTCCTTTCTGATTTGGTGATCCTCTTCTCTAATCCACGACCAATATGTTTTTCCAGCATAACCCCATGCACATATGCACGCCCCTTCTATTTCAGATAACTCCGGATCCAGCATCTCTATCCACAAAGATCTGCAAATCTCACCGTATCCAGCAACCTAGCACCAACCCCAACGGCCTTGTGGTTATCTTCAGAATTTAGTTGCAGACTTGGATCATATCTTCCACCAAGATACGCGCCAGCAACATCCATAAAGCTTCATCACAAACCCTTGGCTACACCGCTGGTCATCCTATCTCGCCCACCGGCTCGACCCCAACAACGTCTAGACATGGTCCAACCTCCCTCAGCAATCCACTGAACACATGCTAGCAAAGGTCCACCACCATTGCCCTGCACCAGTCCGGCCACTCGTGCATGCCCATGCACTACCACGCACACCAGCACCCGCTTGCATGCGCGCCTACACGCACACCCGCGCGCGCCCACTCACGCGAATGTCCGCGCGTGCCATCACGCGCTCGCGCAGTAGCACGCCTATCTCTCACTCGAGTGCACACCTGTGTGCACAACCGCGCGCTCGCCCGCTACAGTGCTCGGTACTGTTTTCCAACACAGTACTGCTATTTTGCTCGGTACTGGCAGCTGCTCGGCATTCTGTGTTGCATACTCGGCTTGGTAGCCTACTCGGTCCACGGTTGCACCACAACCTCAATCTGCCGACCCAAACACCGATCAACAGCAACTTGAGGTTTCTCGACCTGGACTCGGCCACATGCTCGATATACCAAATACCGACCCATGTGCCGACACAACTGCTGTAACTCGACGCCATGCTCCATCACCATGCTTGGTCACTCGGCAGCCTCATGCACCTCGGTTTGTAACCTGCAACTCGACACAGGTTAGCCTCGGTATGTTATTTCCACCACTCGGATAGCTACCGCTACCCCCTCATGGACGCGGGAAACCTAGGAACAATACCCAAACCCTAGTACCCGGCAATGCCCATGAATCACGGCTATAACAGTTGGACACTTGACGTGACTTGAACGAACATTGAGCATGATATTACCGTTATCGTTTTTGTTAGCCTTTTTTTCTTTTTTAAACCTCATCTTTTTGTTTGTGTTTCTTTTCAACGGTTCTAATTCAAATTGATTAATTATAAAAATTTTTATTAAATAAAAATATAATAATAATAAAATAAAACTAATCAAATAATTTTCAAGAAGAATTTACGATTAAAAGGTATTTAATATATTATTTATGATTCAAGGCCATGTTGTATGTTATTCATGATTTACATATGTTTTCTTAAAATGACTTAACTACCCTTAGTTTGGGATGAATAATAAAATTATACGTTATCAGGTCTCAAATTTCAGTCTCAATAATTAATTTAATATATTTAATTCTATATTTTATCTATTTATATTTTTATACTTGTTGTGTGCTAAGTGTTCTTATGTCGTATTATTGCACATAACTTCTTATTAATTTGTAGTACGTATTTATCTTTTCTTTTTAAGTGTTGGTTATACATTTAGTAGTTTCTTCCTTTCTAGAGATGTTAAAAGGGTTATTTTCATCCGTTTTTTGTTCGAATTTTACAATAAATTGATTTACATGTGATTTGACACAGATTGTAATAATTCTGATCTAGTTTTTCAGTGAACCGAATTTGTGGTGTTACAATTCGATAAATTTGACCATCGAAAAATAAAAAATGGCCTATTTTGGCCGCTAGATATTGTTGTCTATGGTCAACACTTTTTTTAAAAGTACTTTTTTAATTTAATGTGTGTGTGTCTATATATATATATATATATATATATATATACCTCACATAGTTTATATGAGTTACACATCTAATTTTAATATTTTTTAATGAATACCACAAGATGATAATTATATGTATAAAAAGTAAAATGCATAAGTAGGAGATTGATGAAATTTTAACTTTTTTTTACATCAATATGACATACTTTTATATTTTAAGAAATGCATTAGTTAATAGATACTTTGAAATTATTTTTTGTTACAGTTATTTTGATAATTAAAATGGAAGGGTTAGAAATATTAGATTGAGTAAAAATTTTATAATTATCCTTATTGTTTATTTTTATATTTATCTACATAGATTTTGAATAGTGCCACTAATTAAATTATTCAAAATAAAGGTGTAATTTATATGAAATGTAGATCATAAATAAGGCTCTTTTTTAATATAAAAAAAAACAAGAGCACTATAACACCCATATTTTGGTTCATCTAAAAATCAAATAAGACGATTATGATCGAGTCGAGTCATGTCTAAATCAATTACTCTGCAAAACTTGAACAAAAATGGGATCGAAACAACCCTCTTGGCGTCTCAAGATCATTATACAGCAAATAAATACATGAACATGCATCAATACAAATAAAAGAATGAAAGAAAATAAGGCTCTTTTCTAATAATAAATAAATAAATAAAAAGATGAGCACGATAACACATAGATTTTGGTTCATCTAAGAATCGGATCACAATGGTTACAATCGTGTCAAATTATGTCAAAATCAATTAATCTACATGACTCGAGCAAAAAACAGATTGAAACAACCCTCTTGGTGTCTCGAGAATAGAAGACACATCATAATACATCAAATATATATATGAATTGTAAAACCCGCGACTCGAGTTAGGGTTTTATAGTCGTTAGCCGGTCGGTTTGACCGTGGTTTGAGTCAGTTCAGCTTTCAGAACACGTGTGCGGGGCCGAGGCCGACCGTGTACACGTGCTATGAGGGTTCATGTATACCCAAGTATCGATGATAGCGTCAGATACGCATCAGCAGATTGAGTTATCAGTAGATATGAGAGTATACAATTGATTTTATTTTTTTTCATGTTGTGACCATAGAATTAGTTTAGGCCGAATAACGCATTAGGACACGTTAGATGGTCTTCAGGTGGGTTATTAGTTATCCAGCATGTCATTTGGATGTTGTGTTGTTTTGTTTGATTTTATGGGATTTTTCCCAATTTTTTTGGATTTTTCTAGGATTTATTCCGAGTTAGTTATCATTCTTGACTCGAGCCGGTGTCGAGTCAAGTTTTATTTACAAGTTTGCCACTCCTATATTTCTCATCTCCCTCCCCAAACCCCGACGTCCACCACCGCCGCCTTGAGGTTGTCGCCACCGCCGCCGATGCCACCTCGCCGCCGATCGACGCCGCCCAGCCCGGCCGTGCCATCGCCTTGCCGCCTCGACCACGCCCGGCCACCGTCCAGCCGTCGTGACGCCAGAAATCGCCCTCGATTTCACGGCCGTTCCCGACGCGATTTCGCCGCCGTCTGCACCGGACCGCCGCCGCCGTGACGTCGAAGCTCTCCCCTCGACTTCCCCTACCTTTCCCCCTTACCTAGCGCCGCCGTCGAGGCCGGCCGTGGGTCTGATCGGAGCGACCGACCGCCCTGACCGAACTCGACGCCGCCGTCGGTGGCCATCGCTGCCGCGGCTGCCCTTGTTGTCACCACCATTGGGTCAAGCTCACCGAGACGGTGCTAACCCCTACCTCCGATTGCCCCGCCGGAGCAGTCGCCGGAAAACCACCGGAACTGGCGGAAAACCGCTGGCCGCGCCTTCACCGCCTTTGTCCGTCGGCACCGATTTCAGCGCCGATCGCGAGGTGGTTCTTCCTTCTTTTTTAGAATTATTACATACATGTTGTGGTCATGGTAGCGTATTGAAATTAATTTTATTAATTTCATGATTTTAGTTTAATTAACTGTGAATTATGATAAACATGTGATGATTAGCGTAGATTGTGTTGCATGATGTAAATGCTGGCTAATGGAATTGTTAGTAAACAATTGAATAGTTAATTAAATGCTTGTTAACTAGTTAATTTATGAATTTGCATGATTTAGGTTTTGCATGCTAGTATTAAGTTAAACGGATTAAATTGATTAAACTATTGTCACCAAATTAGAATAGGTATGCTTTGAAATTGGAATTAAAAGTGTTAGGTAATAAGTAACGTAGGAAATCATAAAATTATTAACTTGCTTGACAATTAGAGATTTAGTGTGATTGTTGAGATGATTGTCATGTTTGATTAGATTCATGTATGAATGTGGATATATTAGTTATATAGGCGTGCATCATATATGTATGGGCGTTAGTAAATAGTTATGTTCATGTAGGTTCGTTGCAGGAGCTCGCCGTCTAGGCACGAGACTGCGCTTGGAGCTTCTGACAGGTCCGTTAGGACACGCTTCTCAGGTTTTATCGCTCTACTCTATCGGTGATTTGATTTATTGATCGTAGGACGTGTCAGGTGGATGATTTATCGGACCCCACCTAACACGTGTCCATCTGGTTGATTGTTTTCGGAATTAATAACCCTCGAGGATGAGATCCCTCGAGCTTGTTTTCGAAAATAAGATCCACCTCAAGTTGCCTTCGGGCCTATTATAATAAATCCCGACCCAGCCCTATAAATAGTTTTATCGAGTTTTCAGTGAGACAAGAGATGGAGAAACTGACTGCACGTACCATGAGCGGATGTCGTGACAGTCAAAGCGGGCTCTGGATTAGTGCCAGCGGACTGTTCCATTCCCGAGGGATCCTGACAACTCCGCGTTTGAGTTCCTCACACCCGGAGAACGTGGAGGTTTACGGGTACTGTTTAGTACAGCGCATGTCCGGACTTGTGGTTCAAAGGGTACTAAAGGCGACTGCCTGAGAGTGCTCGGCCTTCGTGCTCAAGGCCAGGAGTAATATGGAGGTTCGGAGAGGGCTTAGGATAAAGTTTTACGTGAAGTACTGAAAAAGAAGTGCTGAGAGTGGCACAGTACCAGATAGATCAGGATGCTGTTGAGTCAGCTGCTCAACGGCTCCTTTGTAGTTGCCCTTATGAGAGTTCTTGAGGAAGATATATGATTGTTTGCTTTCCATGAGAGTTTGCTCTCATGTTCCAGTTTGATATTAGTTATTTCCGGACCAGTGACACCTGTTGCTGATGTTTTTCTACTATATGTAGGTGAGGACGATGAATGGTGTATGCCGGCCTTGACGAAGGATTAGTGTTTGCATTGCACACACATACCTAGCGCCGCGCCGACTTTTGCGTAAGATGTGATGTGATTGGCTGTTGTATTAGATTTACATATTTGTGTATATATGCATGTGTTTGTGAGGCTTGTATGCCTTGTTTTAGAAATGCTTGGAAATGTTTTGAGAAAAGCTCTAATGATGTGCTATGCTGAAATGAAAAGGAACCAAATGAGCGGAGTATGAAATTGCAGGTGGGCTAGACCCAATTATAAGACGTGTTATTGCTTAACTCCTATTGTGGTATGCATTATGGTTTTATATATATACCCTATAATGTGCCGTGTTTTTAACAGGTCGTCCCCTTATTGCACTTTTAGGGGAGGCTCTGTCCATTTTATTCCAGGTTTTATGAATTTTGTTGCTATTTTAATTACTTTGGTGTGTGATTATTATCATGACATTCACGTAGTATCCTGTTAGGGTTTTGCATCTCATTCATATATTGTTTGCGCATTAGCGGCGTGCTCCATCTTGAGACGTCGAGAGGGTTATGTTGTAGCCGTTTAGGTTTTGGGTCAGCCAACTTAATCGGTTTATGAGTAGTTCGATCCTTTGTAATAGTTCCGGTCCAGGTTGAGTGTAAACTGGATTGGGGTGTTACATGACACACATCAATACAAATAAAAGAATGAAAGAAAACAATGACCATTTGAGCTCAAGTGTGTGTAATATTTATCTGTCATTTTACCAAAGTCGACCCAACATATAAGAACACAAGACCTATTATATAATAAAAAAACGTCAATAACGATTATTACTGGTTAAGAAAATAATTAGTACAAACCTCTGATGCACGAATCGGCCGATTCCGTGTGGAATCGGCCGATTTAAATCGGCTCAGCGAGTCGGGCTCGAATCGGCCTCGGAATCGGTCGAGTTTGCCCGATTCCAACCGATTTAACTCGGAATCAGCAGTTTTAAATCGGAATCGGTTTTTTTAAGAAATTACTAAAATACCCTATGTATGATTTTTATTAAATTATTTAAGCATGCATAAAATGGTAATTTGGATTTTAAAAACCTAAAATAAACCCGCTCCCCCCCACACCGCCGCCGCTCGTCCGCCCGCCGCCGCCCCGTTTTCGCCCTCTGCCGTGCCTCCCCGACTCCGGGTTTGCCGCCGACAGGGCTGCCAACCTCGCCGCCGACGTGTGACCGGACCGAATCGGACTGTGATGTACGAATTGCTCCCGACTCCGCCGCCGACTCCGGGCCGCCGACTGTTCGTCCGACCGGGCTACCGACATCGCCGCCGCGAGACTCGCCGCCGACCGGGCCGCCGCCGCCGGCGGGGGGTAAAGAGCGGAGGGTGACATTCTAGTAATTAAAAGTTGACTCGAGTCTAACTCGAGTTAAAAATAATAATTAATTCTAAATAATTTTAAAAAAAATATTTAAAAATATCATAAACTATAATACACAGAATAATATCAAAATAACATCAATACCTAATCTTAATATATTTATATTATGAATTATCAAATTATTATATATGACCGATTAAACTAATTTAGACCGATTCAACTAAACCGATTCCTAGCCGATTCAGACCGATTCTGATTCTGATTCCGACTCCTTGGAAAACCGATTTCGATTCCGATTCCGATTTATGCAACCATGGTACAAACTTTCAAGTGGAGTATGATATGATGCATGATTGTGGTGTGTGTTCACATTAATAATAACTTCAACTTAATCGAATGACAATGCAAAAGAAATGAATAAACAAATGCACGACACGTAAATTGAAACATGACAAGCAATAAACAAATAAATAAATAACATAAGTCAAATAAATATAGAACAACAAATAAAAATGATAGATGCATGAGTAAACATAAAAAAATAATTAATAACAAATAACAATAGATAAATATACAACTAAACACGAGTAAATATTAGTACATACACGAGTAAATAATAAATAAATAATAATTTGATAAATAACTAAATAAATAGTTAATATCAATTAATAATGAATAATAACAATATAGTTATCAAATAGATGAGTCTATAATTAAACACAAATGAATAATAACATGCGTGCAATCAAATAAATAAATATATAAAATTTGATAAAGATGAATAATATAAATATTAATAAGTAAATATATTAATAATAATAATAATAAATAATCATATGAGCATGCATCATAATCATCATATATATAAATAACAAGAATTAAACAATAATGAATAAATACAAAAATAAATAAATAAATAACTAATAAATAAAAAAAAACACTCGTAACATCAAAATATATTAAATAATGTAAATAAATATCTAAACTAATATAGGGAGTTTCAAATTACTAAAAATGGTTGAGAAATAAATAAAAACGGGATGAAATAAGCTATAGAGTGAACTGGGTTGAATCGGATAGAGTCGGCCCAACTTAGCCCAGTCCAGGTTAGATGTTTAATCAGGTTGGGTTGGACCCGATTAACTGGGTCGGGTAGTTAGACAACTCTGGACTGGTGGACGCAGACACATACACGCGTAGACAAACATGAAAGCGGTTGGGCAAACACAAATGTTGGGCAAGTAGACGCGGACATGGGCAAATGGGTAAAATGATCGCCAAATAGGCACAACCGATCTGTTTGGGCACACTCAATCTCTATACTATACTCATAGAGTTATTTGAGCCCTATATTTATGGTACGAAAGCTGAACTAACTCAAACTAATTTAAACCGATTTAAGACTCACCTAAAAAAGGTAAAACAATAAGTATGTAAACACTAATATGAAGATTGGGTTTTATGAGCATTTTATACCCATTCTAATTTTAATAAAAAATATAAATTGTGAATGAGTAGTTATATTTTTACACAATGAAATAATATGTAAATAATAAAAATTTTGCTGAATAATAATAATAATACGTAAAATACGTATTGTGATTTTTTGAGTGAAATTAGAGCAGAGAGGAACTCTTGACAGAAGCTTCCCTAGCTGAAGAGGAAGACGACACAGACTGCTAGAAACGCGCGGAAGCAAGTGATTAGAGAGCGCTTGTGAATTAGGCGGGTGGAAGCATCATTGTCGTCGTCCTCCAAATAATCCTTTGACTTACCAATCCACCGACTACAAACAAAGTTTACTCCTTTCCTTCCTCATTTCTGACTCTGGTGAATACCTTCTTTTTTAAATATAAATATAAATCCAGGCTTTAAAGTTTGAACCCAGCAAAGACAAAGGACATTTCTGTATTTATTTATTTGAGCTCATGTATAATCCCAGTGACATATCTAATCACGCAAATACCCAATAATCGTTCCCCCCCCGCAATTAGCCACTAATAATACAGTATGTTCGTGGATAATCAGCCAGCCGGGCTTGTGGCGTTGACGAAAAGGAAGGGGAATATTTGATTTGATTTTGGAAAAAGTAGTGGGAAGGGAAGACAATTATATGTCCTAAGGGGAGATGAGGTGACCTCCAGGCCCTAATGATACAAGCGACTGCCTGCACAATTTGACCGCTTGGTAGCAGCCCAGGCTTTGAGGATCATTAAAACTATATATATATATATATGTATATTTATGTATATATATGTATATTATTACATAGCAGAAAGAAGAAGAGAGGTTTTCGGTGAGGTATATATATTCTAAGATCAGGCAAACGTAGAAGATGCTCATGGAGCGATCGCAGTCAACGGGGCTGCGCTCATCATCGTCGTCGGCGGTGGTGGCGATCGAGTGCTTGACGGGGAGCTCCAAGGCGGAAGAATGGAACGGGGAGATGCTGCAGACAGGGGACGTGGTGGAGGAGCTAAGGATGGGGGGCGGGAGTGGATCTGGAGGAGGAGGAGATCAACATGGGCCACCGTCGTCCATATTGAGCGCACCCTTCAAGAACGGGCGCGCCGGCTTGCAGAGGCTGCTCCACTCTGCCTTCAAGCGCAAGGACACCTCCGTAATCGTCCGCGTCCGCCGGGGCATCGACCAGTTCACCGAGTTGCATGCCTGCATCGTCCCCTGCGATCCCCCTCCCTCCGGGGCCACCCGCCGCCCCACCTACCTTCTCCGCTCCATCAAAGATCCCAACTACGCCGTCACCTTCGCCGACAGGACGGAGGCCGAGTGCATGGCCCTCCAAGGTACGTACGTCGCTCCTAAACTAATTTTCCAACTCCTAATTTTGCTGATATGATGGATCCCCCCGTCTTCCTCCTCCTCCTCCCTGATCTTCTTCCTCCTCCCGACCTCTAATTTCCCGAGTCAAATCGAATCGACTCGACTCAGACTCAGACACAGACTCAGACACAGACTCAGTTTTGTTTCTCTTTCCGTTTCTTTAGTTTAATTTTCCTCTCACCCTCTACCCACCAAATTGTGGGCATTTTATTTTATTAGTACACCTTGAGAACCGAAAGGATATTTAGTAACAAACAATGTAGATTTTTATTTCTTGATTTACAAATATCTCCTGGTAAAATCATAAATACACATTATTATAGTGGAAGTCTAGAATATGTACCGGTGATCATTTTGTGTATTTTCGGTCATATTAATTGGTCGTAAAGAAAAAAAGAAAAATCTCTTGTCATATTTGTGTGGTCAAGAGAGTGATAATTATATCTATGACTTTGTAAGCAATGAGGCGGTTTGGCGAATCAATAGAGAAATTTATTGCGGGAGACAAAGGGTGTTTTAATTTACAAAATTCTCTTCAAATCGTAAATACAGATGATTAGAGAACATGAAACGGGCTGGGTGGTATCAGACAATAATAATTAGTCAATTTTATTTTTTCCGATCACTTTGTAATTTTCTGAAGTATATGCAAGTCTTTTTTCCTTTGCAATATATCTAGAGGTATACTTGTTAAAAAAATTAGATAGAGGTATACGTAAAGGACTTTTGATAACGAATAAAAATTAGATTCGTTTTGGGGTGAAAATACATGGTGGTTGAATTTAAATCATATATGTACCCTTTTGGAATATTCTTTATTTCTTTTTTGTATGTATATTTGAAATTCCGTCACTTTGAGTCGACCCACGCACACTGATTTTATTAATGCGTAGCATAGAATAATTCCATGACCAAGGGCACCGGAGGTGGTGGAGCTGTCACAATCATGACCCCACTTGGACTAGTCTACAAGCTCCACCAATCAGCGGTTCTCAGCTTCCAAATACTGATTATATTATATTATATTATTATCACGTGCGAAAAGTATGTACTCAGTGTATGATGATAGCAACGGGAATTAGACGGACGGCTACCTACTTTTAGTTTCTCAAAACCACGATGATCAATGAACCTATTCGGGTATAATAGAGTCATATTAGACAATAAGCTAAAAGATGAGACGTCTTTAATCAGTCCTTTACTAGTTTATATATATATATACATATCAAAGAATGATAAGGCAGGAACTCTTTTTTATGGGAACTACAGGAACTCCCATCGTGACCATCCACACCATCCCAGGTCAAGAAGTAGAGTACATGATTTAAGTAAATATTTCCAGCATCCATTGCTACTGATCTTGCTAGGAGATTGTCGGCAGCCACACCGACGACTTGACAGACACAATGCTCAAAGAGTGCAACATAGTTCCAAACGAGAACACCAAAGGCTCCTCATCTTTTCCCTCCTCCCATCTCGCTCTGGCACGGTTAAAGACGCCGCCTTTTTTCTGATTTCAGAGTATTTATGCGGAGTTTAGTTGGTGGATATGTAGAATCTGGTTGCTGCCCATTGATGATCTGGTTGAGGTTTTGAGGAGACTTTTTTTTTTTTGAGATCCATGTTTGATCCGCTTGCAGTTCTGGTGTGATTGGGTTTCGCCTCGAGTTCTGGTGTGCTTGGGTTTCTCCTGCTCGGGGTTGATTGTTAGTGGTGAATAGGTTTTCTTTTCTTCGATCAATTTTGCCACTTTTTGGTATTGGGTAACTCTTACTGCCCTAAAGCTCCTCCATCGAGCACAATTAACCATGTCTTAGAGAGCAGGGGCTTTAAAGGTTTTCTGCATCCTGCTCAAGGATGTGGAAAAGAGATATTTCTATGGTGATGGGAAATAATTTTTCTTGATTTTTTATAGAAAAAAATATATGGATTATTCAAAAGATGATTAGTATTGGAGACGGAAGAACTCTCGGTGAGGCAAGAGGAAGAAGATGGAGGCCTAATGTTTTAAATGGTATTTTTGAAATTATGATTTTATAACTTAAAAGACAGGCTTGTTTCGGAGTGTTGGATCAAATCCAACCATTTAAATTTGAGTTCCTATATTGTCGTCTAAAAAATGGTTCTCACCCTGTCACACTATATATATACACTGTGGACAGGAAAAATGGTATTGATGGAATTATATATATAGGGTGCATCATTATGTGCAGGGTCGAGGAGCTCTAGGGTAGTGTGCGCGCTGAGCCGGGCGCAGCTGCAGGACGGATATGTATCGTACCCGTGGGAGAAGAAGATGAGGGAAACGCTGCAAGTGCCCAACTCCAGCGCCTTCCTCTCTCTCCTCCTCCTCCCCAAGGTCTCCGACCAGGCTACCACCCGCTACAACGACCTCGACGATACTCTTGCCCGCGCCAATGCCTGGCTCAATGTCTCCCAGGCCTCCGGCGTCCCCATCGTCTTCATGAACATCCAGACCGAAGCCCTCCTTACTAAGGTACGTTCGGGTAGCTAATATTATATATATATAGTTTACAAATAATTGTATATTAGTTGCTCTTCAATTTTTATTTCTAGCACGTATATATATATATATATATATATCATTGATTATATATTACATTGGTATTAATATATTACATGTAATTATTGATTGACGTAAATATATAAATGTAATCAGATCTCTGGAGAGACGGCTTCCTCCACCGTCAACACCGGTTCTCTCTCCGACCTTTCAAATCTGGCCAATGCCAGCCTATACGGGTTCGAAGATTACCACGGAGTGGATATTGGTGTTGTGAGGGCTGTTCGTCTTTGGTATGCTCCCATTGCAGGCGAGGTTGCTATTGAGATTAAACTACGAGAAGGCGACTCTCGTCTCGGCTTTGCTATCAGTCGCACCGAAGAGGTTCGTTATTATCTAATAACAACAATTTAATTTCCTTCTCCATTGATGGCATTTATTTATAATACTGGATGTACTGCGAATTAGTGTTCTGAATTATCAATCCTGATGAGAGGCCCCTTGGCTTTGGCTGTGGCGCTGTGAACAGGGTTTTATCTACGTATCATCCGTAGCTGATGATGCGGATAAGGACGTTGCGGCAATAAGGTCAGGGCTAAGGGAAGTGTACGAGGAGGCACTGAAATCCTCAAAACTGTTGGTAATCTCAAGATTGTCCAACGAGAAAGTGCTGCCATGGCTAGTATCTCCGTCAGGTGCGGTCCGTTGCTACGACACCATCTCATTAAGCCACAAGCTGTCCTTGCACCGGCATGCACTCAGGCCCATCCTCCTCCACCTCTTCATGTGGGATCGCTCTGTGGCATCCGATATTGCTCAAACCATGTCCAGACCAGCTCGACCGCAACTGCCCCTCCAACACTCTCCTACTCTTACTGAGCAGGCGCAAGACCACCTTGCTGATGATGAACCCGCGGGGAGCCGGCTTGTTCGTGATACTGCCGGGGATCTCTCGTTCAGGTTTCATAATTTTGCCATTTCCACTAACTGGGTTTGATTCTCATTAAATCATTCTTCTCCACGCGTACGCACGTACTCAGTAAGTTCAATATTGATCACACTTGTATATGGAGTATGGCGTTGTTTTGGTGGTGTAAATATGGCTATAATATATATATATATATATATATATATATATATATATATATATTGAATTTTGATTTTTATGAATGGAATCTCATGTGGGCTAGATATGAATTAGGTCCCTAACACTGAATAATGGTTGTAATTAGTACTAATCAGCTCATCGTGTTTATTTACATATGGTAATGAGTGTGTAGATTAATTGGATATTATATGTGGCAATTTTGACAAAAAATTACTTTGCTTAGTTATCCTCACGTTTTTTAACAACTTGACTCTTTGGACAAGTCATATTATAAATTATTTAAAATTTACATAAAATAGCTGTTACAGAGCTCCACTACCGGTGACATTTGTCTCAGGCATGCCAACATATAATAATACATTGATCGATAAAGTACCTCTGTTCGAAGCTATATTATAAGTACTGGCATATTATGATATTCAATTCGTATCGTAATTGTTTATACTTTGCAGTCTTATTAGCATAAATAAACATTTGGTTTGCTGTTGCCAATCTGTATATAAATTTCTTCCGCCTTGGTGGAGGCAATCTGGACTCTTTGTATATTGTCCTAATTAACGGCAACAGTACAAAGATCTAAAATGGAGAGAAAAGGCATCGATCATTGCCTTAAAACCCCTAATAATCAACTACACCATTGATGAATTAGATTGTCTCGATGTATATGTGTAACACCCCGTTTCAGCTTTCCCGTGAACCGACCCGAAAATGTCACCGGTGATCGAACCGTTCGCTAATTTATTGGGTTCGGTTAAGCTGACTCGGATCTGCCTTCGATGTCTCAAAATAGAGATGCAAATATGAGATGTAAATATGAGATGTAAATATGAGATGTAAATATGAGATGCATGGATGAGATGCGTGGGTTCTAACGTAGTCCTACATACATGCTCATGATGTGCAAGCAAAACAAAACCATGCAACAGTAAGAAATTTTAATTAAAAATTCATTAATTTTTTTACGAAAAACAGACAATCTACCGTAGCATTCATCGTTATCTCATTTGTTTTCACCTGAGCTGAGTCTGAACTCCAAGGCTTCCTATTCATTCACAATCATCCGTTTGTTTCATAATAAGCAATTCTTCAAGACAAAAACATCCTAATTATCATTCACACAGCATTAACACACCATCATTATACATTACATGGGGTAGGTACATGTATGCGCGGTTCCGTACTGCTCTTCCGCAGTCCCGACAGCTTTCATCGCTCGTATTCCTCACCTACATATATATAGAAAAACGTCAGCAACGGGTGTCACTGGTCCGGAAATAACTAATATCAAACTGGAACACGAGACTAAACTCTCATGGAAAGCAAACCATCATATATCTTCCTCAAGAACTCTCATAAGGGCAACTACAGAGGAGCCATCGAGCAGCTGACTCAACAACATCCAGATCTATCTGGTACTGTGCCGCTCACGAAACTTCTTTTCAGTACTTCACGTAAAACTTTTATCCTAAGCCCTCTCCGAACCTCCATATCTCTCCTGGCCTTGAGCACGTAAGCCGAGTACTCTCAGACAGTCGCCTTTAGTACCCTTTGAACCACAAGTTCGGACATGCGCTATACTAAACAGTACCCGTAAACCTCCACGTCCTCCGAGTGTGAGGAACTCAAACGCGGAGTTGTTAGGATCCCTCGGGAATGGAATAGTCCGCTGGCACTAATCCAGAGCCCGCTTTGACTGTCACGACATCCGCTCATGGTACGTGCAAGTCGATTCATCTCCTCTTGTCTCACTGAAAACTCGATAAAATTATTTATAGGGCTAGGTTGGGATTTATTATAATAGGCCCGAAGGCAACTTGAGGTGGATCTTATTTTCGAAAACAAGCTCGAGGGATCTCATCCTCGAGGGTTATTAATCCAGAAAATTGTTGGCTAAATGGCCCGAGTTAAGTGGGATCCGATAAAACGCCACTTAACTCGTCCTGCACATGGTAAATCAAATACACAATAGAGTAGTGTAAAAACGGAGAACGAATCCTAAACGGACCTGGTAGAAGCTCCAAACGGGTCCACGCGCCTAGGCGGCGAGCTCCTACACCGTACCTACACAATCAAGCTAAAAGCTAACGCCCGCATGATGAATCACACATCCTATAACATGCACACAATCACGCATCAATCAACACACATCAACCTATATCAATTCTAGCAAGTCTACTTAGGCTAGTTTGTATTAGATCATGATCATTACCTAGTTACCCTAATTAGTTTCTTAGCCTTCATTTTTAACACCACTCAATCAAACAAATTTCATATTTTATCCTTAATCAAATCTACATTTATATATAATATTATAACACACAATTCACCAATCCTAGCATGCAATTCTAATAATCAATACTTTCAAATAATTAAGTTAAAATAAATTATACCTTGCGTCGTCAAAAATCAGCGACGGCTAGGGTTTCCGTTTCATGGCTCGAAACTCGAATTCGGCACCTAGCGGCATCCGAAGTCCGATCAGATTGGACCGGTGCGTTCGGCAGATGATCCGGCGAATTTCCCACGAATCCAATTTTCCGACGGTTCCGGCAATTTTCCGGTGAGTGTCGGCAGTTTTCCGGCGATGTTTCGGGATGGGGCAATCAGGGTTCTATCGGCACCAACTCGACGAGCTTGGTCCAATGGTAGTGTCAAACAGGGTAGCCAGAGCGGCGATGGCTGTCGGGGACTGCGTCGAAAATGGGCGACGGCGGCGGCGCGCTCCGATCGGGCTACGGCCGACCTTGACGGCGGTCGGGATGATGGGGAAAACGTCGGCGACGGCGAGGGGGTGGTCGTCGGGGACACGGCGGCGGCGACGCAGCCCGGACGGCGGCGAATCGATGAGGGAGGGCGTCGCGGCTTGTGGGGCAATTCCGGCGTCGTGGCGGCGAGACGATGGCCGGGGTGGGTCGTGGCGACACGCCGAGGTGGGCGTGGCGACATGGCGGAGCGGGGTGGCGTTGATCGGCGGCAGCATGGCATCGACGGCGGCGACGAGCACAAGGCGGCGAGGGTTTTGGGAGGGTAGGTGTCGGGAAGGAGAAAAATACCCTCAATGGCAAACTCGTAAATAAGTATTGACTCGATTCCTACTCGAGTCAAAATAATAACTAATTCATAATAAATTCTAAAAAATCTAGAAAAATATGGAAAAATCTCATAAAATAAAACAAACACAACAACATCCAAATGACATGCTATATAACTAATAACCCACCCGAATACCATCTAACGCGTCCTAATGCGTTATTCAGCCTAAACTAATTCTACGGTCACAACATAAAAAAATAAAATCATCAACTATATACTCTCATATTTACTGATAACTCAGTTTGCTGATGCGTATCTGACACTATCATCAATACTTGGGTATACAAAAACCCTTATAGCACGTGCACACGGTCAGCCTCAGCCCCGCACACGTGTTCTGAAAACTGAACCAACTCGAACCACGGTCAAACTGACCGGCTAACGATTATAAAACCCTAACTCGAGTCGCGGGTTTTACAACATGTGTCAAGTTAAAAGAAAAAGTAAATGAAAAGCGGTAGTTGATAAATGATCAAAGATCAGAATCAAAACAACTAATCCTTTAAGGTACACATCAGAACATATATTATATCTTTCTAAAAAGAAGAAGCACATGTTATATAATAATAATGAAATTTATGTACAACTTTTTTTTATAAAAGCAACTTTCATATGTCTCATCCGTCGTTACAATTCCCATCTCCACTGCACACACAGATGATGAGGTGAGTCACTCAAGATCATACGCATGAAAATATATTTTTATACGCTGGAAAAATATATATATTATATAAAAAATAATAAAATTTAAGTAAAGTACTTTTTATATATAAAAGCAAGTTATATGTATTTCCGTACAACTTATGTTCACAACTCACAGGCGGTGTCAAAAAAAAGACAGTAATTTTATTGTTACTAAGAAATAGAAAATCGGGCCGAGTGTGACGGGAGAACACAGAGGCCGAGTGTCAACTCCCGCCACATTTCTCGCTTCGGCCGGTGAGAAGGCGGCACGGCGGACGGGCGGCGGCGTAAAGATAGAAGTTAGAAGAGTACGAAAAAAATAAAATAAAATATAATGGAGATGCCGGTGATCGATCTATCCCCATATCTGAATGCTCGAAGCCCTCTCCCATCATCCCTGACCCATCTCGATGATCCCCACCTCCTCCGCCTCTGCCACGAGGTTGCTCGCACCCTCAAGGAGACGGGTGCCCTCCTCGTTCACGACCCCAGATGCTCCGCCGCCGACAACGATCGCTTCCTCGACATGATGGAGCGCTACTTCCACCAATCTCCCCTCTTCAAGCGCTGCCAGGAACGCCCTTCCCTCCATTACCAGGTCTCCTAATTAACCCTCCCCTTTTTTATATTTCTTCCCCCTCCCTTTAAAAATGACGTGATTGCTGTTTTGTACTTTGATTTTGGATTGATCCTCAAAAAGAAGAATAAGAAATCTAGATATACATATATAGGTGGGTGTTACCCCCGAAGGCGTGGAGGTTCCTCGTAGCCTCGTTGATGAGGGGATGCAGCAACGGATAGCATGTATGCCAAAGGAGACACAACCGGCGATCCCTGTCGGCCCTGACCCGAAGTGGAGGTACATGTGGAGGGTCGGCCCCCGCCCTTCCAACACCCGTTTTAAGGTTTTCTATTTATCTTCCATCCTGATACTCTCCCAATTTTTGTATTTTTTAAAAAAGAAACTTCATTTTTTATTTTGTTTCGTCCTCTACTACTCCTTGCCT
This sequence comes from Piper betle, assembly GCA_033002965.1. Taxonomy (NCBI): domain Eukaryota; kingdom Viridiplantae; phylum Streptophyta; class Magnoliopsida; order Piperales; family Piperaceae; genus Piper; species Piper betle. The sequence goes on along the minus strand of JAURVB010013253.1, from coordinate 48,942 downwards.
TTACTTCTGTTTGCAGGAATTGAATGCCGAGCCCGTGGTTCCCGACGGATTCCCTGAGTGGGCGGAAAACATGGACTCTTGGGGCTACAAGATGATTTCTGCTGTTGAAGTATAACCTTATTTCTTCTTGCTCATATTTCATTGTCTACCTTTCATCCATTCATTTACTTCCTTCCTTTCATCAATTGGGCTTCTGAAAGTTACTTCCCTCATGCTGCATTCTAATGCTAAGTAGGTTTCCACTGTTGTTGTCTTGTTCGTGAGTGTTATTATCATTCTGTGCAGGCTGTGGCTGAAATGGCAGCCATAGGGTTTGGATTGGAGAAGGATGCTTTCACATCGCTTATGAATATGGTACCTCATGTTCTTTGCCCCGACTTCTTCCGCTTCAATCATCATAATCTCTTACTAACCTCTAGATGATAGATGATAAGTCATATCCATATATTCGCTTGAAAATAATTGCTCTGGAAATGCTTGAATTTCTTCTGGTTCAAGTAGCTACTCTATTCTACGTTAATAATATTGAGGTGACTGCCATGCCTGTCAATTTATCAAATAAATCTTCTATCGCTTCAATTAAAATTTGAATGGCAGCATTTACTTTCAATGGGCTACTGTTGCCCGCATTTTTCTTGTGTCAAATTAAGGCCAGATCAAGTACATTGAGGATTTGCCTCCTGACGCCCTAATTCTGTCTACACAGCAAGAAGCATTTACTTTTAATATTACAATACTGTTGAGGTGTAAATCAAATTTTATATATGTAATATTCATTTCTTTTGTTTGTATAATGTCAGGGTCCTCATTTGTTAGCTCCTACAGGAAGTGACCTTGAACAATATGGACATGAAGGAACAGTTTTTGCTGGCTACCATTACGATTTGAACTTCTTGACAATACATGGAAGGAGCAGATTCCCTGGTCTGAATATTTGGCTGAGAAATGGACAAAAAATAGAAGTAAAAGTTCCGGTGGGATGCCTTCTTATCCAAACAGGAAAAGAAGTATGACCATTTATTTTATTTTATTTTATTTTGTTTTAATGTACGGCCTAAACTTGCTCAACAACACATGACATGCAAACCCAGAAATGAGCGTCACATCTCAAACAAATCAAACTAAGAAAAATCAAGTTGTATTTTCATGTCAACATGACATAAATAGCTTCTAAATAATATAAAACTACTGAAACATGGTTTAAGTATAGGTTATAGCAAATCATCTGGTATTTTATCCTTTCCATTAATCTCATACCTTGATTTGTGGGATGGTCCATGATATTGATTAAGTATACTTAAGGGTCGGAATTGATGAAAATGCTTACTCACTCTGGGGATTTCTAGTTGGATATTCATAAGCATCATAATTCTAAAGAAGCCTCATCTTAGAATTTTACCCAGAATTTAACTTAAAAAAATTAGGTGCCTGCTTGATTGAAATTTGAAAATAACTCTCAGTATCTGGCATATTGGTGAAGGATGGTCAACAACCTATTCTTACGAAGAAATAATTTTAGTTTAGAAGATTGATCTTATTGAATTTCATATTTTGTGTCAATCACATTTATTCTTATTGATTCCTTGTGAGGTTTGCTTTTAGTTTCAGTTATTAGGTTCTTGTAAGATTAAGAACTAAAAGCTTCTGCTTGTTGAGTGTATTGATTATTCTGGTTGATCAAGACAAGGATTACAAATTATGTTTGCCTTTATTTATTATGTAAATGGCTGAACGAGCAATTTAGGTTATATTGACAATTGAAGCCCTAGGTGAGCCATCTTTTTTTTTTTTAAGATATAGTATCTAATAGGAAGCTGAAAACTTTCAAAAGTTTTTTATGGGCATTGATGGAAACTTGGAGTCCTTGAAAAACAAAATTCTTCCCCTTCATTGTTCAGCTTGAATGGCTAACTGGGGGAGAGTGTTTAGCTGGCATGCATGAAGTTGTTGTGACGAACAGAACAACTGAGGCTGTGCAATTAGCTCAGAAGCAGAATAGAAGTTTGTGGAGAGTTTCCTCAACGGTCTGTGATTAACAATATCTCTGGCATTCATTTCTGGAGTTTAAAAAAATGTCCAAGTTCCAGATTTCTTTCTTTGCTTGCGGTTTTTCAAAACTTTATATAAATGTTGTTGCAGCTGTTTGCGCACATTGCTTCGGATGCCATATTGAAGCCCCTCGGACACTTCTCCAACTCCGCCAGTTCAAAGGATTATCCACCCATTTTTGCAGGAGAATATGTTGAAAAAGAGCTATCTGTGATTAATCTTAAAGGAAGGCGAGAACAGTAAGCTAGCGTGGCTTCATCAAGCTGGTGGTGCCCCAAATGAAGCTTTTGATTCTGCTTCGATAAGTTGATGAGAATAATTCTACTTCTGCTCTGACCATAAAATATAAAGACAAATCAGAGTATTTATCCCCCATAAATATGACTGACCATTTATTGTGGATTATCTGACCGTCAGACGATCTATAAGGACTGATGTGTAAGATGAAGGATCTGGTACGTTTGTGTTTTTGTTTTCATGCCTGGTTTATTTTTTCAAAGCTGTGTTAGAGCTTGGTTGGGGTTCATGTAATTGATATGTTGTCGAATAACATGACCATGGATGACATTTTTTTGGCGTGCATTTTATGCCTTTTAGCTTTGATTTGTTTTTTTGTGGTTCACGTAATTGATATGTTGTCAAATTCGGGCACCATGGCCAGCATTTGGTGTAGACAACGCTGCATCACAATTGTTTTCGGACGATGGTTTTAGTTTTAGCTTCTTCTTCTTTTTTTTTTATCTAGAGGTTGTGAAACAAATGTATCTTGTGTGTTTGGTAAGGGGCTCCGTGCTCTCGTTACTTTGGTAAAAAATTATAACAATAATAATAAGGGGCTATCGTAATCCGTTTTGCTCTTTATTATCTAAGGAAGGGAATTAGGGAGTAAGCAAAAGGAAGGGGAAAAGTAGAAAAAGATAGAAAATGGAGTAGAAGCGAAAGTGGGGTGGGGGTGGTTTCGTTTATAACTCCAATCGCCAAGCGGAGGGGTGGAGTGATGAAGAATGGAGTCGAGGGGCGTTGCGGCTGCGTACCCTCTATTGGTCACCGTCTTTTCGCCGTCGACCACCCACCACCGCCGGCATCCTTTTCAACCCTCCTAGCTTGCATTCCTCTTCCGCCGCCTCCTCCTTGTGTAAGATTTGTCCAATCATATTGCCGTCCTCATGCCTCTCCACTTTTATTTTTACGGTCGACGTCGCTTCTTTTTCTGGCTGGTAGATACGTTGTTAATGCTGCAGCCAGTCCATCCCCCAATCAGCCCCTCCCCGAAAAACTCTTCAAGTTGTCCTAGTTTCCTCACAGGTACTGAGGTGCTCCTCTCGCACCTGAATTTGCTCCCTCCCATATCTATAAGTTTTTATTTCTGGTTTCAATGCCCCTCTCCATGAATATCCATCAACCTTGGCATTTTTGTTTGGACTATAATCAATTTTCCTTTTTATCTTTTTGCTATATGATAAATCCCTGTTTGACAGATTCCTGGAAACACTCGATCTGTTGCTCGCACTTGTGCGGCTTCAGCCGTTGGTCTTCATTTCCCCTCTCCTTTGGTCTATAATATATAATTAATTATTAGTCTCTCTCTATATATATATATATATATTGAGAGTAGGGGCAGTGCTACACTATACTGCCCTATTTTGGCAGTGCCAATGCATTGCCTCCTGTTGGCCGTCGGATCCTGATCCGACGGCCCACAATCAAACCCCCTACCCACCCACAAAACCCACTCCGCCATTTGCCCCCACCCGTCACCCCCGGCCCTCGCCCGACGGCCGCCCCATCCCCCTGTCCTGCAAGCCGCCCTGCCACTGCCTTTGCCCCTGCCGGCCTCCCTGCCCCCGCCCCGCAGGCCGCCCCCCTGCCCTCGCCCCACCGCCGCCCTCGCCCCCGCCCCCGTCGGCCGCCGCAGCCTCCGCCCAAGCCCCCCGCCCTCGTTCCTAGCCATCGCCCCCCCCCCCGGGTGGCCGGCGGCGAGGTCGCTGGCGGTGGGGTGGCGCGGCGAGAAAGAGCGGGGAACAAGGGAGGGTAAAATCGTAATAAAAACTTTACTGGCTCCCTGACTCGAGTTAATATTACGAAATAAATTAAAAATAATAATAAATACTTGATTCGATGTCGCACGAGATCGAGTTAATATTACGAAATAAATTTTAAAAAATATAATAATTTTGTAATAAAAACTTTATTCCGTCCTACACGAGATCGGTGCCGCACATTTCCCAGCAGGCCCATCTAGCCCCGAGGCGGCGACATTGTTGGCCAGCCGGGCTGCCGGCCGCAAGGTCGCCGGCAGGGGGGTGGCGCACGAAAACAAATGAAGAAGAAATAGGGGAGAATATTTTGGTAATAAAAATTTTACTTAATCGAACTCGAGTTAAAATAATTTACTACAGAATTATTTTATTTTTTTAAAATTTATTTTGTAATAAAAATTTATTCGGTAATAAAGTTATTTTGTAATAAAAACTTGACTCGGTCCCGCACATTATCGAGTCAGGTTTTTATTACAAAATTATTTTATATTTTTTAAATTTATTTCATATTATTGAGTTGATCCCGACTCGAGTTAAGTTTTTATTACGAAATTATTTTTTTAAAAAATTTATTCAATAATATTAATTTGACTCCAGTCAAGATCGGGATCGAGTCAAGTTTTTATTTTATAATATTTTATTTTATGGTTTTGTATTTTTTTAAAAAATTTAAAAATTATTGTGAAATAAATTAAAAATATAAAATAATATTTTTTAATTTAACTTCAGTCGTGTAAAACCCGTGACTCGAGTCAGAGTTTTTACGGGAGTGAACCAGTCGGTTCGAGTCGAGTCAGCTTCATGGACCGCGAGCTGGGTTGAGGCCAGCTGTGAGTTATGAGCAATGAGGGTCATGTATGCTCAAGTGTATGATGATAACGCCTAAAAGATGATGAAAAATGGGTTATCAAGTATGTGGAGGTATGCAGTATTGATTGTTATTTTTATTTGATCGTAGAATATTTTTAGGGCCGAATGACGAATTAGGACGCGATATAGGTGAGTTTGGGTGGGTTATTAGTTATAGAACATATCATTTGGATGTTGCCGTGTTCGTTTGATTTTACGGGATTTTTCCCAATTTTTTTGGATTTTTTTAGGATTTATTAGGAGATAGTTATTATTATTGACTCGAGTCGGAGTCGAGTCAAGTTTAATTTACAAAACTGCCATCGCACGCCTTTTCTCCCTCCCGACCCTTCTTTCACCCCAAACCCTATCCGCCGCCGCCATTGCCGCTTGTGGTCGCCGCCGCCGCCGCTGCCGACGTCGTGCGGCCGCCGATCAACGCCGCCCCGCCCCGCCGTGCTGTCGCCGTGCCGCCACGACCCACCCCGGCCGCCGTCTCGCCGCCACGACGCCGGAATCGGCCCACGAAGCCGCCTCGGCCGTCGCCACTCCGAGCCGGATTCCGCCGCCGTTCGGCCGCCGTCGCCGCCGCTGCGACCACCAGTACCACCCCCTTGACCTTGCCGACATTTCCCCCATCCTCCCGACCGCCGTCGAGGCCGGCCGGAGCCCCGATCGGAGCACACCGCCGCCGCCGCCCATTTTCGACGCCGCCGCCGACGGCCATCGCCGCCTCGGCTACCTTGTTTGACACCGCCATCGGACCAAGCTCGTCGAGCTGGTGCCGATAGACCCCCTGATTGCCCCGTCCCGAATCGTCGCCGGAAAACCGTCGGAATCCGCCGGAAAACCGCCGACACTCGCCGGAAAACCGCCGGAACCGCCGGAAAATTGGATTCGTGGGAAATTCGCCGGATCATCCGCCGAACGCACCCAGTCCAATCTGATCGGACTTCGGACGCCGCTAGGTGCCGAATTCGAGTTTCGAGCCGCGAAACGGAAACCCTAGCCGTCGCCGATTTTCGACGACGCGAGGTATAATTTATTTTAACTTAATTAATTGAAAGTATTGATTATTAGAATTTGCATGCTATGATTGATGAATTGTGCATTGTAATTACTTATATAAATGTGGATTTGATTTAGAATAAAATATGAAATTTGTGGAATTGTGTGGTGTTAAAAATAGAAGTTATGAAACTAATTAGGGTTATTAGGTAATAATCATGATCTAATGCAAACTAGCCTAAGTAGACTTGCTAGAATTGATATAGGTTGATGTGTGTTGATTGATGCGTGATTGTGTTGATTGTGTGTGCATGCTATAGGATGTGTGATTCATCATGCGGGCGTTAGTTTTTAGCTTGATTGTGTAGGTACGGTGTAGGAGCTCGCCGCCTAGGCGCGTGGACCCGTTTGGAGCTTCTACCAGGTCCGTTTAGGACTCGTTCTCTGTTTTACGCTACTCTATTGTTTATTTGATTTATCATGTGCAGGACGAGTTAAGTGGCGTTTTATCGGATCCCACTTAACTCGGGCCATTTAGCCAACAGTTCTTTTTTCGGATTAATAACCCTCGAGGATGAGATCCCTCGAGTTTGTTTTCGAACTTCAGATCCAGCTCACGATGCCTTCGGGCCTATTGTATAAATCCCAACCCAGGCCTATATATATATAGTTTTCGTGTTTTCGGTGAGAGATGGAATGAGGGTTACTTGCGGCCACGTCTTCAGATAGGGCGTGTGCCCGGAAGAGCGGGCTCTGGAGCTGGGGAGAACCCACTTCGTTCCCGAAGGATCCGGACAACTCCACCTTTGAGTTCCTCAAACCCGGAGAAGTGTGGAGGTTTACGGGTACTGCAATGCAGCGCATGTCTAGACTTGTGGTTCAAAGGGTACTGAAGGCGACTGCCTGAGAGTGCTCGGCCTTTGTGCTCAAGGCCAGGAGTAATATGGAAGGTGCAGAGGGCGGTAAGGAATGAAATTTGATGCGAGAAGCAATAGAGAAATGGCCAAGGTATGAGAATGAGAAAGATAGGGGGACGCTGTCGACCCGAGGGCGACGGCCCGACGACGACGGCTCCCGTATGTGCCCTGATGAGAGTTCTTGAGGAAGTATATGGTTTTGATTCAACAGGAGAGTTTGCTCTCCTGTGCCAGATTGATATTAGTTATTTTCCGGGCCGGTAACACTCGTTACTGACGGTTTTTCTATATATATGTAGGTGAGGAATGCGAGCGATGAAAGCTGTCGGGACTGCGGAGGAGCAGCACGGAACCGCGCACACATGTACCTGCCGCGTGTAATGTATAATGATGGTTGTTTAATGCTGTGTGGATGATTATTACAATGTTTTTGTCTTGATGAATTACTTGTTATGAAACGAACTGATAAATATGAATGAGTAGGGAGCCTTGGAGTTCAGACTCGGCTCGGGTAAAAATGAATGAGATAATGATTTAATGTCATGGTAGATTATTATGTGTTATCGTATTTTCATAAAATATTATATATTTTCTTTTGGTTTCTCATTTATTATTTTGTCTTGTTTTTGCTTGTACATCACAGCATGCATGTAGGACCGCGTTAGAACCCAATCGTTCTCATTCATGCATTTCATATTTGCATCTTCATCTTGAGACGCCGAGAGTAGATCCTGGTCGGCTTAACCGAATCTAGTAGATTAACGAACGGTTCGGTCGCCGGTGACATTTCCGGGTCGGTTCACGGGTGAGCCGAAACGGGGTGTTACAAGTTGAGATCGGGGAGACGACGAGAGGGGGGCAGGGGAGACGGCACGGGGCGGGGGTGCAGGGGGCGGCAAGAGGGGGTCAGGGGTGGCAGGAGGCGGGGCCTGGGCTGGTGGGGGGCAGGGAGCAGTGGGTGTGGGAGGGCAAGGGGCAGGGGCAGTGGGTGTGGGAGGGCGAGGGGCAAGGTGTGGGTGGCGGCAGGGAGATGGTCGGCAAGCAGTGGCATCAGGGAGTGAATCAAATTTTTATTTTATGTTATTTTATTTTAAAATTTTATTTTATAAAATTGACTTGAGTCGGGAGCAAGTCAAGTTTTTTTATTATATTTTATTTTTAAAATTTATTTCTTAAATTTGAATTGAGTTAGGAGCGAGTCAAAATTTTATTACGAAAATGTCATCGCTCCTTCTTTCCCCGTGTTTTGTCGCGCCATCGCCAGCGGTGAAGCAGTGTGACGACGATGTGGAGATGGCCAGGGCAGTAGACGGCAGGGAGGAGCTTGGTCGACAGGGAGGGGCGACGGCGGGGGTGTGGGCGAAACGGGCGGCCGGGGAGGGTGGCGAAAACAGGGCAGGGGCGGGCGGGGCCGCGGAGGGTGGGGCGAAACAGGCGGCGGGGGGGGGGGCGGGGAACCGGGTAGGGGGCGGGCGGGGAAGAGGGCAGGGGAAACAGGGGCAGTAGGGGGGAGGGCTGCGGGCAGGGGCAAGGCGGCAGAGGGGGCAGGGGAAACAGGGCAGGGGGAAGGCTGCTGGCAAGGGGACGCGGCGACAGACGGGGTGGGGGAAACAGGGCAGGTGGGGGGAGGGCTGCGGGCGGGGGGGCGCGGCGGCGGACGGGGCGGCGATGGTGGGCAGGGTGGCAGCATGGGGCAGTGGGGGAAGGAAATTGAAGGAAAGAATGGTGGCCATTGGATTTCGATCCTTAACGCTGCCTAAAGCTATGCGCTGCCTTAAGCAGCGCATAGTAATATTCCTGTATAGAGTAGTATATATTGTTGCTTCTAAAACTGCGATTCCAATGTCCACCACCATGCTCAACTAATGAAACTAAATGTTTGGGGTGTATGGGTCCCCTTTTTCTGCCAGCCATTGGGTTTCGAGGTCGATGATAATAAACTGCGGCATGCAGGTTTGGATTACCGGCCGTATCCTGCTTAGATTTGTGTGTATATATATATATATATATATATATTTAAACGCTAAATTCATAACACCTCAGCTTTGTAATCTTCAAGCGTCGACAGTAAAGCATTCTTGGGTATCTCTATCTGTCTACTTTTTCCATCTGTCTAGCTTCTATGTTTTCTTTGATAGACGAACTATCGTTTCTATGTCTAGATTTGTTGTTGTGAAGGTTCACTCTTCATGGGCCCATTCCACTGATTATTTTCGGCAACAGGTATTCCTTGCCCGAAGTACCATCCAATATGAAGTAGCTAATGCGTTCCCCTGCAGGCCTTTTTTAACTTCTTTTGGCATTTCGTGCAGAAGAGTGAGAAACGATTGTTGGCGTTCACAAAACGAGTAAAAACTGTGCAATCGGTGACCCTCTAACACCTTTTTTCTCGATGAATTTGAAATTTTATTTGGTGATTCTCAAGTGCAATCGTGAGCATCGACACTAGAGGCCTGACAAAGAATTGGTTGTTTGCTGTGTAGAGGCAACAGGACTTCTCGTAGAAGCGAGGGAATTGGCTTGTGGCTGGTTCTGAAATATCCAGCTGCCGGTGGATAACTGCAACAAACAATCAATTTGTGGTGGTACAATTCGGATTCCCGTGGTAGAGACTACTTATGTTCGGTGACTCAATCTATCGGTTGCCCCAACAACCTTGATGAATTTGTGACAGAAGACATTTTTGCCTAACCAATTCCTGGTAGAGCTCTCATCCTTCAATTTGTGCAACGAAAAGAATTCAATCCTTACATAAGGGTTAATTACACCGTTGGTGACTACAATGTTTTTCTTTTTCTTTTTCTTTCTTTTTCCAAAATAAAAAAGGGTTTTTCCCGCAGTCTTTTGTACTAATAGTGATTGTTAGGTACCATCATGTAACGGCCTTGTTCTCATCATGAACATCTACATGAAGACAGTCATTTTAGAGTCCTTTTGAAGGTTGTTGCATTCAATGCGGTGGGTGGTCATGTTGCGGCCTTCCTTGCACATCCGGCATAAACCATCTTTTAAAAAAAGAGAAATTTGCTCAAATATTTGGTTATAAAATTTAGCGATGCAGATGGAGATTCTTAGGCTTAGTGATGAATTTGAAGCTATATGAGGTTGCAACTAAGGTTTGAAATGTACTCTGAAAGGCAAAATTACTGCCAAAGTTAGAAGGGTTTAATAATCCATCGGGGGAGGTCAAGCTAGCTGTAATTAACAAAGAAGTCGAATGGACTGCCACTTGGCTGTCAAGTCAATGTGGGTGGGTGGGTGGGCATGACCGTTTTATTTATGTGAAGGGAGCCGGAATACATAAGGTCATTGTAAAAGATTAATAATAATAATTATTATTATTATTATTAATCATAATCGTAATTATAATCATCGTCACCGTATTGTCATATTTTGGAGACACGATGGAAGGAGGATGGCGGTGGGTGGTTTTGAAATTTTGAATTGTGGGGTAGAGTGTGCAGTCGGGGAGGAAGGAAGAAACACATCAAGCAAGCAAAAGAGGAGAAGAAGAAGAAGAAGAAGAAGAAGAAGAAGAAGAAGAAGAAGAAGAAGAAGAAGAGAGAAGAGAAGAATTAAGTAGTGAGTAACAAAGAAAAAATGGAAGAGATGGAGAGGGCGTGGACGGGGATGTTCCGTCGCAACGCCGTCGTCCATGCCCACCTCCATTCCCATCTCTCCTCGTACGATCGCATCCTCTCCACCTCCCTCCTCTCCCATCGCATCCCACCTCCCCTTTGGCTCCCCGATCCTCCTCCACCACCACCTCTTTCCCCTTCACCCCATGGTTGGTTGCTACTTCGTTTGGTTGGTTGTTAATAATTGCTCCCCTTCCTTCAATCCCCTTTTCCTTTCCAATTTTGTCTCATTTGCGTTCTCTCTCTCCCTCTCTCAGTGCTCGGCCCGCAGACTTCTCCCTTCAACCTGCTTCCCACAGGTTGGTAAATGCTTACCCTTGTCGCAATTTCTTTTGTCTGTCGGGAATTATTGGCTTATTATTACTATATGTGCTTGTAATTAATAAAACCTTTCTAGGGATATCGTTCATGTCTTTTCCAGGGATGCAGGACTTGGCATGGCCAATGGTCACAGGCATGAACAAGGTACATACTACTGTAATGCTTTCTTATGCATTTATTTCATCGATAATCATTCAGTTTTATTTGTTCGACAATAAAAATAATGACATCTATCCTCATAATTTTCTTTAACAAACATGAGTGATCACCATTACTGATCGGTTCTCCCCGTAGAAATTGCTCCTCAATGCTCTAATTGAGGGGCTATTAGCACTCTACTTCATGCATTACCGGGCCTCCTCAATAAACTTTCCTATGTCCCTATCTATGGTCAATGCCCTCGATCCACTTTACTCTTGTTGATCTTATTTTTCCACTGTAACTTGAGCAATCCTATTTCAGCAATGTCAGTTTTGTCACAAGGTTGTTTTAGTCGCTCAATACTCCAATCCTTAGGTTTCACAGAATTTTTTGATTAATGTTATTGAAAAATGTCAGATGAAACACCTCATTTCACAACCATCTCATAATATTTGTCCAAAATACTTTACAGAAATATAGATGTTGATGCTTTTATCTTATTTCCACTTTCTCAAGAGTTGCAACAAGAAGGGCATCAAAACTTCTCCCCTGTATCTTCTTCGGTTTTGTCCATCACCTCAAATACAAAAACTGTCAATCAGTGCTATAAAATTCTACGTTTTTTTCTGGAACCAAAAAAACTATGTTATTGATCCTTGGGATACGGCGTGAGGATGATGATGACTTTATTGTGGTAGCTTCAACTGAGCATGGAATCCAACTTGATGTGCAAAAGAAACTTGTGAATAGCAAGGTTATTGAATTTTTATCTTAATACTCTCAAACAAACAGAGCATTATTCTTTTGAATTTGGGCTTTGCACATTAATCAACGATGGCCAAAATGGACCCTAGCACTTTTATTTCTCTACTTCTTCTTAATGAGTGTTAATTGAAAACTTCTTTGACTTATGTATGGCATGAGGTGAGTATCAAGTTTGAATGGACATATTAGTAGTTTTCTTTCTTCATAGGCCTTCTAGACAATTAGAAGTTGTAGCTGATTTGAGCATACACAAGCCTGCTTGAGCTGCGCTGCTGGAGTCTGCGCAGCTCAATCTGAATCATATTCAAGTTGCTGTATTAACATAATTATTAAACAAGCTGAACGATGCTTTTATCTGGTCTGCTGTGCCATGGTCGAGCTCACTGTAAATGATGAGACCTTGAGCAAAAGGAATGTCTACTTGATTTACCCGCTGAAATTGTTTCATATGAATACTTTATACTTTTTCTGCATTAATCCATTTTATTGTCCTTCTGGATAAAAGTCTGGCTTCACAAGTCAGAAATTGTCTTACCATAACCATTTCTCACATTGCTTTATCAACTCTTGAACAATCATCTGCTGGACTCTTCTTAGGAGCCACGAATTGCTTAATACATTTTATATGCCTTATGATGTTGTTGCTTTCACTATTTTTCTGAAATTCTGTCGTCTTTGTTTTTTTTTAATGTTTTAAATCTTGCTCATCTCCTCTTGTGTAGAAAGCTACTGCTGATGAATTAGATTTTGAATTACCAATGCTTCACTTGTACTATGCAGACAGTGATGAAAGACGAGTATGTGCAAATGGGATCCCAAACACGATAACCAAATATAAAGAGGTAAAATTCTGAGTTTTGTTATGATGTTTTATATTATTATCTCTGGGTGATCCAATCATGTTTGATTACCGTGTTGACAGGATCAAAGGATAGTATGGCATGGCACACCTTTCGAAGAGAGAGTTGAAAAGGCCCTTTCAGATGAGAAACTTTTCCCAAGGTATATCAATCTTGAATAATCATTCTTCGGGTTTCTAGTCTCTCATAAGTATACAGTTGGTTGAAGCGCCTGATTAGTGTCAATATTCTTTCTTGAGTGGCTATTGTTGCCTACTCCCTTAAAAGTAAATTAATTTGTAATAGAGTGCTAATCTGCTGTAAGGTCATATAAACTAAACAGAATCATTGAGTACTAATTGCTTTAGTTACCCCACTGAAGACCAGTAGTTAAGTGGTAAGTAGTTTTTGGTTGTCATGTGCCCCTTCTGCTCCTCCATTCCTGCCATCGAAACATCAATACGAAAATCATGAATCTCATGTGGAGATGGTAGCAGTTGCGTGGATCGCATTTGTGCACTGTTCTAACCTTCACCCCAACTGCAATTGTAATCTTTCAGGAACCAAGGATAAATTTGACTTAAAAGAATCGAGAGAAGCAGGTTGTTCAGTATCTACAATATCATATATCATATGGTCCATATATATGTGTGGTTGGAGCATTTCATGTTTGCCCATTTATTTTTTGGCCGACGGTGGAGACCGGAGGGGGCAGTAAAGAAGCACACGGCGAGCAATAGTTCTGGTGCTTTTGTTTATATAATGGTGCCGTTATGGGGTCTACTTCATGGCTTGATCCAACTGGCAAAGTAAAGGTGCTTAGCGATGATCACTGACAAAGCAGTACTTCGAAGTCGTCATCTTGACATTCTGCGGAAAGTTGGTTGATGATGAATAACTTTTAAGCGAACTAGAATGAAAGCTAATATCTTTTATTAATCAAATGGTGAGGATTGTCTTATTAGTAAGTTTTATTATTATTGTTATTTGTTTTTCCCAGCTTGATGGTTCTCGGAAATCAATCCTGATGTTACAGTAGCAAATTAGAAGTAAGCGATCCTGTAATTTAGTGCGCTGTAAGACGGGTGGATGTGAGGAATTACTTGCTCGTTCTTCCTCTACTTTTATATTTCGTGTGATGCTTGTTTATAATATGCTTTTATTTGTGTGATTCTAGATCGCGACATTTGTAAAACATGAGTTACGGCCTAATTAAAGGCGGCCTTGAGTTCAGACGTTGTACTAATCACGAGCGGGCGATATTTAGTGGCCAGGTTGCCTTGGACAACCCACGGGTTGCAGATCAATGGAATACTCACTTTCGCCGTAGATGTTGAAAATAACAGAACCTGATACAATTAACGACGTCCGGATGACAAGCTCCACTGCTCCAACTACTATGTTTTCCATTGCAACATGTGAGACCCCAACGGGCGACCCTAGTAAGAAAAGCTTCCTACTCTCATAACAACGTTTGAATATCATCATCAAGTGGAAGGAGTTGCATTTAATGTACCATTAATTGCGTTGTGCGGTATATACGTCCTCGCCCGCATTTACAGCAGCATCGACATTACATGTATTAATAATAATAACAAACTACTCAAATATTAACATCCCCCCTTCGTGTATGATAATAATATATATGATAATAACTTCAAACTTGAAGTCAAAACCAACCAAAAAATTAAAAAGTGACTATCTCAAAGTACGTAGTAGGGCTGATGATCTCCTCCTCGACGTCGGCAGTAGCATGTATATATATCATGTAAACGTGCAGATAAGAAAGAGAGAAACAAGCAAAAAACACAATAAAACAAGCAATTAAGGTAACTAATGAGCTGGCTAAATATAAATATTGGCAGAGAAGATGAAGTGATGCAGCGCGGGATGGGACCGGAGATATTCTTCCAGTCGGCGACGATGAGGGTGGAGAGGCGGGTGAGGCGGCAGGCGGCCGGCGAAATGCTGCCCGACATGAGGCCAGTGCGGTGCCGCTCGAAGATGGGTCCTCCGATTCGCCCCGGAGAGTGATGTCGGCGACCCTGTGGAGGGTGGGATCGCAGCTCACGCGGTGCCAGCCATGGCAGCAGTCCGCGCCTTTCCAGGAGTTGAAGATGCCCAGGTACGGCTCTTGCAAGGATGATCGGAAGGCCAGCAAAGCCGCCCGGTCCGACGGTGGGCATGCCTCCACCCCGCCCCCGCCCCTGCCCAGCAACGCACCACCTACACCTACCAGCAGCTGATCTGCCAATACGCTACTACTTCTCATTCTTCCTTGCACGCTCGCTCGCTCGCTCGCCAAATAATTTGATCAAGTCAATAAATAGTAGTAGGTAATTACAGACGTGGATGGTGATTTCCAGCGTATATGTATGTGGCTATACATCTACTTCCTACTCGATCGCCACTTCCAGTTCCAGCACCTAAAGATAGCTTTTAAATAAGAGTATACTACGATCGAGTGCAGCAGTGAGCACCACCGTCTTATATGTGTGTATATATTTACATATAGCTGTTACCAGATTCAGATTTGTCATGCGAGCTGATTGACATAGAGAGGGAGGCTCCTTAGTTCTTATATATATATATATATATATATATATATATCATATATGACACAGGATCTCTCATCCTGGGCCTCTGCTCTTGGAGGCACATCACCAGACTGCTTTTTGACTCCTAGTCATTGTTGGTGCTTCGCGATTTGACTGCTTCGTCTGCCAAACATGCTAAATTTTTACTTCATCGGCTATACTCGATTTTTTACGTTTTAGGCATCAGATATGGATTAAAGATCAGTGAATTAGGTAGCTGGAAATGAATAGCAATAAGAAAAATTAAGGATGTCTGTTTAAAAAGAAAGACATTTCACCTCTAGTATGATCCGTATGAAAGGGTGTTCATATCGTGTGTTAATTGATGTATTGAAGAAAGACGTGCTGCTTGGAAAAAAATAAATAAGAAAACGAAGAAGGACGTGATGGCTCAATTTAATTGGACCGCGCATTTACCGCAGGCTACACTTGCAACGTGCACGATCGTTTCTGTAGGCGCACACGTGAGGCGTACCCATATCATCAACGGACCCATTTCTTTTTCTTTTCTTTTTTTGCAGCTCCCCTCTCACCATGAGATGATATGTATTTCTTCTTCTTTTTCTTTTTACTTTTTTTAAAAAAGTAAAAGAATAGTTAATATTCATTCATGTAGGCTCCCCATACATGCAACAGTTTCAAATTCGCCTCCCAATACAACAGTGACAATATTCTCCATATTTAGTTGTATGTATGTACTGGCCGTCCGGTGCCCAATAATATGTTTCTATATGAATAATCATGGGTATACACAAATATGCACAAGTATATACGACTTCACTTCTTCAAAAATTCGTAGCACCAGTGGAGAAGAAAAAATTAACAGGTCTGACATAAGGTACCTGGGTAGCTGTCACTCCGACGGCCGCGAACTCAAATAATTGACAGGTACGGATGGTGAATATCATGGTTGCATAAATCGGAATCGGAATCGGAATCGGTTTTCCGGTGAATCGGAATCGGAATCGGAATCGGTCTGAATCGGCCAGGAATCGGTTCAGTTGAATCGGTCCAAATTAATTTAATCAGTTATATATAATAATTTGACAATTTATAATATAAATATATTAAAATTAAGTATTGATGTTATTTTGATATTATTCTGTGTATTATAGTTTTTGATATTTTTAAATATTTTTTAAGATTTTTTTAAATTATTTCGAATTAATTATTATTTTTGACTCGAGTTAGACTCGAGTCAACTTTTAATTACAAGAATGCCACCGTGCGATTTTTACCCCCCGCCGCCACCGGCGGCCCGGTCGAGCGGCGAGTCTCGCGGCGGCGATGTCGGCAGCCCGGCCGGACGAACCGTCGGCGGCCCGGAGCCGGCGGCGGAGTCGGCGGCGATTCGTGCGTGCCCGATTCGGTCCGGCCACGGGTGGGCGGCGACGTTGCGAGGTCGGCGGCGAGGTCGGCAGCCCGGTCGGCGGCGAGCGCGGAGTCGGGGCCGCACGGCGGAGGCGGAAACCGGGCGGCGGCGGGCGGACGAGCGGCGGCGGTGTCGGGGGAGCGGGTTTGATTTTAGGTTTTTAAAATTCAAATTACCATTTTACCCATGCTTAAATAATTTAATAAAAATCATACCTAGGGTATTTTGGTAATTTCCTAAAAAAACCGATTCCGATTTAAATCGGCCGATTCCGATTCCGATTTAAATCGGTCGGAATCGGCCGAACTCGGCCGATTCCGGGGCCGATTCGGGGCCGCCCGATTCGGCCCCGAAATCGAATCGGCGCGACGCCGATCCGATTTAAATCGGCCGATTCCGCACAGAATCGGCCGATTTCTGCAACACTGGTGAATATAAATTAATTGAATCATACGATCGAGTCTCGCAATGAATTTCAACTGTGGGGGGATACGATGGAAATTAATTATGAAAGTGAGAAATATTAGCTAGCCGTTGTAGCCACTTTAGCTACGTATCTAACCTTTCGAGAGAGAAATAATCGGTTGATTAGCTTAACCGATTGACCAAAACATGTGGACTTCATAAGCCCACATATCCGCAGTTCATGTGTTGCCCAACCCATAAATCGTGGCACCCACTGCTCCGAACCTGACCACACCGCCAGTTCCGAGCCACACGCATGATTCATATATTTGTCTTTTGTCAGGAATTAATCAAAGTATGAACAAGCCATTAATTGTGAAATTACACTGCTAACCCACTTCCTAACTACAAAATAATACTAAGAGCAGAATATATCGGACCGTTGGTATATCCTCGTACATATATTTCCGGCGGTGGAAATGACTTCTTAGTTCAACAAAATTGATCCTCATCCAGAACCGACAAACAGGCAACATGGGAAAACGGGACCGCGAAATTCACCAGGTCTCAGCAGTCTCCGAAAGGCAATTGAATCGAAATTTACTCCGAAGCATAAAGAGACAAAGAACTGATTTAATATCAATTTCTTTGGGGATCTTCCATCACGCTCACCGCATCCTGAATTCATGACAAACGTGGTTGTCATCCAAGATATTGGCCAATTTTGGCTTTAATTAACAGTGTCAGAATTGTTTTTCCACCCACATCTTCTTAAAACACCACGGAGAAAAGTTTCCTAGTTCTACTTTTCCTCTGATGCAACTGTTCGATACCTACCAGAACCTCATTCCACCTCAAGTTTAAGTTGACCTGTATGTTCAAACTAATCATCTGGATCCATCTCATCATCTTGCTCAGATTCCCCGTTGTGACCAGCATCAATTTCAGGCATATTTTCATTGCTTTCCACTAGTTCATTATCGTCAACACCATCATCTTCCACTAAGGTTGTCTTGGAATTCTATGCTACGTTGCATCCACAGGGGACACTCGTCCTCACCTCCATATACATTTTCTCCAGAGCTCAGTTTCACAGGATTCAGAATTTCAGCTGATCTAGGATTTTTACAAGAACATTCTGGCGATGGATGAGCTAGAAATGACATGGACTTCGAAAATTTGGACTTCATAACGATGCCATCCTTGCCCAGATTTCTACCAAGATGATCACGCACAGCTGCTGTCCAATTGCGGTTTGGGAAGTATGCATGTTCTCAAATATTTTCGAGAAGATTGATGAGAATTTCCCAGCAAATAATTACCATAATCCTTGTGAGCTCTCTCACATTTACAAAGGTTCATCATATGGCAAGAATCGTAATAGTAAGAGAAGGTTCATCAATTTACGTCACATAATCTAAGACACTAAAGGCACTCAACTTATTAGCTTCATTAAGAAGACTCATAGAAGGCAACTTTTATAAACAATGATTTGAAATTTCCTAGCAGACATTTAAAAACAAATTTTCAATGAGTTCACACTCTAATTAACCTTCATGAAAATGAGAAAAATGGCAAGCAAAATTGTCCCTACCTCTCTAGGTATAACTTGTCTTTTCGCATAATTCAACAAATTTCACAAAGAGTAGGGCAGTTGACTCAGTATAATCAGAGACAAGGTGTAAAAAATGGAATAAAACCAGGTACAAAGCCACTAAATGCTCATTTAATTGCAGACAATAGAAGGAAAACGGGAAGACATCTAATTAGATGAACAATTTCAAGTGTATTTCATCAGAGTCATCTTCGACTGCCAGCAACAACAGAAAAAATTACAAACAGTAAATTATCAACTAGAATCAGAAATCATCGGACAGTGACTAGTGAGAGCATAGGCATTCGTAATCATCAAATTAACTCTGCCGCAAATGGTAAATGAGGCATGGTAGCAAAAATCCTACGTAAATGTGCCTCTACGGGGACCGTAATGGAATTCGGGCACAGCATAATTTCGAATTGTAGAATATGTAACAATTAATGCAGAGGAATTAAGATAAGATAATTTAATAAGTGAGTAAAGGTCATGGTCAATTCAGGCATGCACACTACCAAATGAACAATGTAGACTAGATGCGAAAAATAATTATTAGAGTGGATGAGGAAGAAGAAAAAAGAAGAAGTGGAGTTAAAATAGTAAATAGCAGTGTGAGATAGGGGGAGGAGGGATGAGCGGGGAAGGAGCAGGAAGAGGGCGAGCGCTTCTGGGATTTGCAGATGCCTGCAAAGAGGACAAAGACTTGACGGTTCCCCACAGCTTGCTGTACTTGGCACTCCACAACAACGAAAAAGAAGGGGGTGGGGGTGACGATGGCCGTGTCGAGTGGGGACAAGGACGGACACGACAAAAACCAACAGGAGTATCGGACACGGGATGGTTGAGCGGGTGAGGGTGGAGAGAGAAGAGAAGGAAGGAAGTAACGAGAGTGGGAAAAAGCCCATTTCATTCACCTTCTTCTATTCATTAATCTATAATCCAATAGCAATTTTATGACCCTTGTGGACTATAAATAAAGACAAATAATGAAGCCCACCAATCCAATCCAATCCAATCCAGTCCCGTCCAATGTCCATATGGCTCCAGTTGGTATGTATATAGTCAGTATATTAGCTCAAAATAAAAGCTCAAACCATTCCAATAAGTTGGAGCAGTTAGAACCGGAAGGCAAAGCACAAGACAAAAAGAGCTGTTGTCGAACAAGCAAAACACCCATAATTATTTTTACAAGGTGAAGTCGACAATAAACATGGTGGACCGAACCCAGTATATAATTATGGTTGATATGGAGGAGATCCATGGGTCGCTAGCTAGGGTTTAAGGCCGGCTGCTGCTGCTCCTCCCCTCTCACCAACGCTATCACGCCAAACATTGCCTTCCTTCGTTCCTTCAATCCCTTGTCTTCCACCCCAGTTGCCCCCTCCTCCTCTTCTTCCTCAAGGCACGCGTTGTTTGCCATCAACTCTCTCTCTCTCTCTCTCTCTCTCTCTCTCTCTCTCTCTTTCTTATATTTTTTCTCCCTCAAATGTATAAAAATGTTGCCTGTCGTCTCCTTCCATCAACGACACCAATTCATCTGCACTCCGCTTCACTTTGTTTCACATGTTTTTCAAAATTTTTCACAATTTTTCGAGTACAATTTTGGATTCTTAAATTTATTCACATGACGTGCATGATTATTCTATGAAAATATACTACATCTATCTGAATTGCCAATCGGTCTTGAAACATCATGTGCTAGAGCTCGGTATTTACGTTGTATCTTCATTTCATTTATTTACTTATTTCTTTTGGTAAATAGAAAGTAATAGCCTAACGGCCATGGCCGGAAAGTCTAACAAGTCCAGGAACAGAGGAAAAGGTTCTGCTGCCATAAGTTCCCATGTTAAGGCCGTTCCCTCACCTCAAGTAGCGTCTGACCTGGATGCTTCTTCGAAAGCTGCAACTACAACGGCTACTCCGCTTTCTGATTTGGGTGAGAATGGCACTGTGGCCTCCACTCTTGGGGATAAATCTGTTAGTCTAGATGATGTTTCCGATTCCAAGTCAGATGCTCCTACTGCAGCATCAAACGATCCATCCAAGCACATTGAAGGTACTCCTCCCCTGCCTTTCTAGCCTCTTATACTTTTCCCCTTGGGATATATTCTGTTTAGTGAATATTAATATTTAGTTGGGTCTATTGTTGTTTAGACTGTTAATTGGACTGTAAACTCACTTTCAAGTTATATTAACCGGCTAAACAATAGTATACCCAACTAAATATTAATATTCACTAAATGGAATGTATACCAACATATCTCAACCAGATTATTACAATGTTAAGCTATTTTTTAATAATTAGATCAACTGGAGCGATCTTTGCTCACATACTTATGTTCATTTGTAGTCTATGATTCTTCATCTCTGTTATTTCATATACAATGTGTATTTTTTATTGTTCTAGTTCTTGAATAATGAAGTTTAGTGCCTTTTTGTTTTCCAGAATTTTTTTTTGAAAGAATGTCATTTGGCATTCGCATTCTTCGTATGGTGACACTGAAGATCACATTCATTTTTAGATTCTCATTTTACTTAGGATGGGCGAATTATGTATCTTACTAGTACAGTAAGAGTGTTATATATTTTTTTGTTATGCTATTAGGAGAGATGCTATTTTTTTATAATGATTTTGATTTTGTTAATATTTTATGTTTTGCTATATATAAAACACATCCAGAGTTTCAGGTCTTTTAAGGACATACTAACACTGTTTCCTCTCCTTCCAAAAGACACTTTTCTATGTTGGTAGTTTTAACACATAGGCTGAACATGTTTGCCCTGTGCACAAGAAAAAGTTCATCACGTGATCAGAACTACCATAAGGAGACTTATTCTGCCAAGGCCTTTTTCACTAATAAATTAAAATTTATTAACTGAGAGCATCACATGTTAAACTAAGGGGCAAATTTACTGTGAGAGCACCTATTTTTTAATGGATTGAGACTATCCTAGCAGAAGCTCTTTTAAATCTGCTGCCACCGTTGTTCTGAATTGCAATATATTTTCGCCAATTTGATTGCTTCTTTACATGTCAGTGACAGGTGATCATCTTTACACAGTTCCTGTCAAAACACAGTCCGGGGAAAAACTTGAGTTGCAGGTTAGACATTTCAGCTAGTATTAAGAAACGCATTTATTGTCTGCAAAAACTGCTGTTGATAATGAGAGTGTAATATGTATGGAAAGTTATTATTAATTTGGCTATCTTATTGAGGTCCTACATTGTATGCTTGTTGTCTGCAACCTTCAAGCTGGCACATGGTTATGAATTGATTGCAGTTTTCTTTGTAGTGGGAATATCACCTAGTCTTTAGACTGTGCCAAACGCAAGTGAAATACTTGGAAGTGTGAGGGTTTGATGGTTTTAAGGCAACTATTGGTCCTATTAGCTTATTTTTATTTTAAATCTAAAATTAAAATTAAGAGTTAAGGCAATAAAAAAAATTGAGTCTCTGTTTGTGATCTTCATTTTTCTTCTTAGCAAAATGAGCTACACTAAGAGGGAATCTTTTATATCTTGACATCACTGTCCTTCTAAGATACTTCTATGTAGTATAAACTCGGATGATTCTGATGAGCGGTAGGTAATGACACCCATAATGACATATCTTTAGGAACTCTGATTCATGAAACACTTCAATTTTTTTAATTATAACTTCTTTAAATATGTTACTGTTTGAAAACCTTTCATGCAGTTAAACCCAGCAGACTCTGTCCTGGATTTGAAGCAGTTCCTCCTTGATGCCCCTGAAACGTGTTTCTATACCTGTTATGATCTTCTTTTGCATGCAAAAGATGGTTCTGTGCACCAGATGGAGGATTATAATGAAATTTCTGAAGTGGCAGATATTACCAGCGGTGGTTGCTCTTTGGAGATGGTTGGAGGTATATTAATGTTGTATTTATTTCAAAGAAGAAAATGCTTTTGTCATGGTATTTTATCTGTCAAGTTACTTGTGTATGGATATTTGTTGTTTAAATTATATCTTAAACCTTTTCTGATTGAGATAAGGGATACATTTTTTTTTTCAGCGTTATACAACTATAGATCAATAAGGTCTCATGTTCGTCGAGCCAAAGAATTGCTCTCTATGTCCACTCTCCATTCGTCTCTTTCAACATTCCTTGGTTTGCAACATGAGGCAAAACAAAAAAGCCTGCAGGTTTCTTGTGCATTTTCATTGCTTTTTATCATTACCCTGCATTAATGAGTAGGCCTAAATTGTTATTTGATGGATCCTACTTACATGCTGCAATACTTGATTCCCTGCCCTTAAACATTATTTTGCTGCTTTTCTTGTTCTCTTATATAGATGCTGCAAAAAATGACGCTTTGGAGCTTGATGGACTGGGCTTCATGGAGGATATATCTGGTTCTCTTGGTTGTCTTCTTTCACCTTCATTGTCAAAGGAACCAAAATGTGTGGAGAGTGTCATTTTTTCTTCTTTTAATCCTCCTCCAAGCTATAGGAGGTAAGATATCTAGTTCCAAAGTGTTAAGTTCTTTGATTGATTGAATTTATTAACACTTGCTATTTCTGTCTTGATAGGCTTGTCGGAGATCTCATTTATTTGGATGTGATAACTTTGGAAGGGCATAAGTATTGCATTACGGGGTCAACTAGGAATTTCTATGTGAATGAAAGCACACCGAGTGTTTTCGACTGCAAGCTGGCTAAGCCTGCTAATGAGGCAACAACATTAATTGGACTTCTGCAAAAAATTAGTCCTAAATTTAGAAAAGGTAGAATGATGTTTGTCAATTTATATATGCAGTATTTTTTGTTGGGTAACTTCTCATAATACTTATTTATGACTTATTTATGTCAAAGGTTTTCATGAGATTCTTGAACGGAAGGCCTCAGCACATCCTTTTGAGAATGTTCAAACTCCTTTGCCAGCAAATTCATGGCTGGGAGCATATCCAACCCCTGGTGAGTATGTTCACTGTTGTCATTTTCCCTATCACCTTGTATGAGGAAGTATCATTTTTGCACTGAAGTGTCACTTACTGACAGGCCAGTGGCTTTTATCTGTTTTTCCATAAGAATATAATTACAGTTACCGGCAACATTATCTTTGTTTTATGTGGACGCACAAAAGTTACTTTGTTGTTTGGACAAACTTTTAGTAAAAAATAAGTTACTACATGATCAATAAGTTTCCTTTCATATGTCTCCTGAATCTTTTTCCTTAGTATGTCTGAGGTGTATGTTAGTGTCCTTGAACAATAACTTGTTTTTACTTCTCATGATTAACAGCAAAGTCTCCTTTGCAGATCATGTACCCGATGCATCAAGAGCAGAAGATGCTCTTGTTCTGTCTTTCGGAAGTGAGCTTATTGGTATGCAGAGGGATTGGAATGAGGAATTGCAATCTTGTCGAGAGTTTCCTTATAAGACCCCACAAGAAAGGTGTATTTTGTTGTTTTCTGTTTTCTTGGGCCAATGTTAATTTGTTTGTTTGAACTAGTGTCTACTAGTTGTCAAAAAGTATGTAATATTTGGCTAATTTTTGTTGTTGCAGGATTTTGCGAGATAGAGCTCTCTACAAAGTGACATGTGACTTTGTGGATGCAGCTGTTAGCGGCGCTATTGGAGTTATAAACAGATGTATACCCCCTATTAATCCAACTGATCCCGAGTGTTTTCACATGTGAGTATGAATTATAAACCACATGCATGGGATTGGGCATTGCATCATTGGTCAGTGATCTTATGTACCTATTTCTTTACTATTTTATGGGCGTCAAACTGTGAGTCTTCTTTTGTTCTCATTGGTTTAGAACAATCTATTCTCCTGTAGCATATATTTTACCTGAGTTCACTTATTTCCTAATTTCTGAATGATTATTAATTATAGCAACATGAGCGCAATGCATCATTCAGTATTGCTGGTTGTAGCATAGCTGTATGATAGACCTGGTGTTTACAAGTTTGCGCCATCTAGAGCTGATATGTCTGTTGTTTTATTAGCTCTTGCCCTGATCTATGTACTTCGGAATCAAGCATTATGCTGTTATTCATGCTGCTATTCAAGCGGCAGAATATTTTAACTCTAACAATGCCACACACCTTCAAAAATCTAAACAGCGGTTATTATCTGTTTCTTGTAGGTATGTTCACAACAACTTATTTTTTAGCTTTGCTGTGGATGCTGATCTCCGCCAGATGCCGAAAAGTAACTTAGTAGATGTTAAGGGCAAAATCCAACCAGACCTGAATTTTCAGGAAGGTACTAAGTCACTGCATAAAACACTTGACATGAATACCATTAGTGGAGCTGATAGTAGCTCTAAACAAGACCTTATGAACTGCTCTATGATTTCAGATGTGCCAGTTGGTATGTCTTCAGAGACTCAACTGGCTGACGGTGAGCAGGCAACATATGCATCTGCAAACAATGATTTAAAAGGAACAAAATTATATCAGGAAGCTGATGTGCCCGGCCTCTATAATCTTGCTATGACAATAATAGATTATCGAGGCCATAGAGTGGTTGCACAGGTATGTAACCATATAAATTTTTATTCTTTTTCTTTGAGCAATCAATGTATATATTATCAACTACCTCTTTCTCTTTGGCAGAGTATTATTCCCGGTATTCTTCAAGGAGATAAATCGGACTCTCTTCTATATGGGTCTGTTGATAGTGGGAAGAAAATTTGTTGGAATGAGGCATTTCATGCGAAGGTTTGGTATTTTTTTTCTAGCACAAGATTTTTTTTCTCCAATTGATTATTTCTATAACAAATATAATTATTTACTTTGTGACCTTTATAAAAAAATGTGCTTCCTAACAGGCTGTGGAGGCTGCAAAGCGTCTTCACCTGAAGGAGCACACAGTTCTTGATGGAAATGAGAACGTTATAAGATTAGCTGCACCTGTTGAGTGCAAGGGTATTGTTGGAAGTGATGAGAGGTAATTACTACGATAAAGGCTAAAAGTTATTTGTGTGTACAGTTCTATTGTTTTGTTTCATTTATGTTGTCCTTGTTTTTGCACAATGTCTCAATTGTGGTACTTTTTACCATTGAACAGGCATTATCTTTTAGACTTGATGAGAGTAACCCCTAGAGATGCCAACTACATAGGTCCTGGTTGTCGTTTTTGTGTTCTCAGGCCAGAACTTATTGGAGCTTTTTGTCAGGTCTGCTTTCTTCAAATCACTAAGTATTATTTTGTGGTTATTTTGAATAAAAAATTTATATTTTGACAATGTACAGGCGAAAGAGCCAAAATCCTTGTTAGATGGAAAGGATTCAACAATAAATGCTGGTGTTGAAGCAAATGAGACTGTTGCTTGTTCAAACTCTGTGGTAATATGTGTTCCATGCTATTTGGCAAGGTTTAAAGTCTTGTGCTATATTATTCACTTGTTTACCAACTCTTAGTCTAAGTAAGGTTAGCAGTTATAGTTACGTAAATAATCCTTTGTGAACAATTATTACAATGTTTTTGAAAAATGGAAATCATTTGTCCAGAAAAGATTTGCTGTAATTGAGCACACATAAAGGTGAATATAATATAATTTAGAAGACAATCATTTTGCAAGTTTAGTGAGAATAGGAACGTGGATAGTACTCAAGAAAAAATAAAGATTAATTGTTTGTTTGTATATTAATGTGAAAAGTACTCAACCTAGCTTTTTTTGTTCTCATCTTACTGAGATAGTGAGATGGAAGCTTCTGTGAAGATGATCCTTCTCAAAGTCTTCTTTGACGTAAACTAGTGGCATGAAACTGTTTTTGCATTGTATACTCTCGAGCCAAAGCAAGATGGGATAGGAACTGTATGTTCTTCATGATTTTGGCGATCGCTTTCATTGAATAAAGCAGTGCTCTTTTCCATCAACTAGAAAGAAAGGATGAGAACGGTACAAGATAAATTGCAATCTTAAATGAATTGATGCATGGAAAAATCTTACAAATAATCATCAAAGAAGTCAATGCTCTTTCTGAGCAACTATAAATTACAATCTCAAATGATTCAAATGCATGGAAGTCTTGTAAAAAAATGTTAGCTCATTATGATTGTTGCTATGAGTGTATCTATGATGTGATGCTTATATGTATAGACGTCACATAAGAATCTTGTTTTATGTTTTTTATAGTTTGCAGAACCAGTTTTACATGATAAACTTTCCAAGGAATGTAGTTCTGCTTCTCTTAACAACAGTATGCCACATGAAGAAATTCTGCTGAATCCTAACGTATTTACAGAGTTCAAACTCGCTGGTAGTCAGGAGGTGACTGTTATGTGCTCATTGTTTTTTTTCTAAATAGCTTGCCTCCTAGTAGTGAGTTTTTTACTCTTTGTAGGAGATAGCTGCAGATGAAGCAGAAGTTATGAAGGCTAGCAGGTATCTTTTAGATATTGTCCTTCCCAAATTTGTTCAAGATCTTTTTTCTCTTGAGGCATCTCCAATGGATGGTCAAACATTGACGGAAGCCCTTCATGCTCATGGAATTAATGTTCGTTATATTGGAAAAGTAAGTTGCTTGTGTCCATATTGTTTGATGCTGGGAGGAAATAGATGTAAACAGGAATAAATGTGGTCATCTGGATATATTTACTGGATATATTTACCACGAGGATATACAAAAAATCCTCTTTATGATTTTTATCCCTACTCAGCTCAATTAAGAACTTAAAACATACATCTATTTAAAGCTTATTATAAGGTGTCATGTCAAGTCTAACTGCCAAAGTGTTTATATATTAACCATATGGGTAGCTTCTGATGCTTTTTTTGTAAAAAAAACTTCAGATTGCTGAAATGACCAAGGGTTTACCTCATCTGTGGAACCTCTGTGTCTCTGAAATCGTTGTCAGGTCTGCAAAGCACATTCTTAAGGTGATCTATTGTGCTTGGTTAAGCTTGTTGTGCATTAGATGGTCTCAATCAATTTGCTTAATCTGACAGGTGCCACAATTATTGGTAAAATAGTTTGAAAATGGCTGTCATTCTAATGATGTAGGAATGGTTGCGGGATTCACAAGATCATGAGCTTGGACCTACAGTGGCTCATTTTTTAAATTGTTTTATTGGAGATGTGCCCGTTACAAAAAACAGTACAACAAATGCTCTTGTGAGAAATCAAAAAAAGGTCTGTTCAATATTTTGTTCTTTATAGATCTGGTGGTGTAAGCATGGGTAAAAAGTTATGTTGTAGACAATTGGCCTTGCTTTTTCCTTGGGGACATCCACCTTGACATATACAATGGAATAATCCCCATTATATGCAAATAAAACAGCTGGATTGTGAATAAGTTAGGTGTATGATATTTAGTGTGATTGAACTTGGTTATGTGTTCTCAGGATCAAACCAGCCATCAATTTTCTGGTAAATCGAGCAAATCTTCAACGAAAGCAAATCAGTGGTCATCTTTGTTGAAAACCCAAATAGCATCATATATGGATTTTTGCTCTCAAAATCTTTGGGATGACATTCTAGCATTTGCTAAATATAAGTATGAGGTATGCTTTACTGATAAAATTCTCTGTTGTGTGCTACCTGCCCATCTTTATGCAGCTGCTTTGCTTGATGTAGTTTGTGCTGCCAGAACATGTGAGAAAGCAAATTAAGCAGATTTCCACTGTCCGTAATCTTTGTCAAAAGGTAATTTTTTCCCCTTTATGCAACCAAGGGGTAGAAGACTGACACTGTTTTGCTCTGGAACATCATCTTCTAAAGCTATATATGATATATGATGGCAGGTGGGGTTAGTTGTTTCTGCTCGAAGATATGACTTGGAAAGTTCATTCCCATTTCAAACAGCTGATATTTTGGATCTGCAACCAGTAGTAAAGCATTCAGTTCCTATATGTAAAGAAGCCAAGGAGCTTGTAGAAACAGGGAAGACAAAACTGGCTGAAGTATGTATAATGAAAGGAACATTTGATTAAAAATTAAATGCAATTGCATATAATTAAACATCACATGACATCTTGCATTTATTGGTTGATAGGGAATGCTGAATGAGGCATATACATTATTTTCTGAAGCATTCTCTATCCTTCAACAAGTATGTATTTCCTATTTTACAGTATCTTGGATAGCTATTTGTTGGAGTAGGATAATAATTGATTGGAGGCTATTTAGGTTACCGGACCTATGCATCAGGAGGTTGCCAACTGTTGCAAGTAAGATTCATGCCCTAAAAGTTGCTTTGATTATTTTGGTCGTACTTCTCTGCCTTTATATATACTGTTTCTTTTGATACTTAAACAATCATCTTCTGTGTGTGATTCACATAGCTAAGTCATCTTCTTCCGCGAAATCTAAGAAAGGGGTCAGGCACATGGATCCTAATGTAGGATTACATAAATAGAAATAAAGTGTTGCAGTGTTGTAGAATCGTATCTCAATTTTCCTTCTCTTGATGGTTGTCAGTAATGGCATTTGGCCAAAAACTTGCCACTATATTTTCTTTTCTTTTTTCTGTTGTTTATTTCAGTATCATAGAACCAAGTGTGTGTTCTGACGATTTGATATTGAATATATATATATATATATATATATATATATATAATATTCTAAAAAAGCACCGAATCGGCCTCAGCCCTTGGGCATGTGGATATGATGCAAAAGGTAGTTAGCCCTTATGGAACATGAATTCATTAATGAATGATGAACTTTGAATCTTTCCTCCCAAAAACCAAGGAGTTACTTCATTCGACCAGTATATGTAATTATGTGCTCTTCCCTTTTTGTCTTCATGCAGTGCATGTTTCAAATCGACCATGTTGGAAGCTGTCCACTATGAAGCTTCTAGTTTACTCTTATGTCTTGCTTGTATTGCACTCTTATAACATTGATTTTCTGTTTCCTTCTAGGTACCTTGCAATGGTTCTGTACCATGCTGGTGACATGGCAGGAGCTATTATGCAACAGCACAAGGAACTGATCATAAATGAGCGATGTCTTGGATTAGACCATCCAGATACAGCACACAGGCATAAATTGCTCTTTTTACATCACATTTTTATATCTGTTGTTAGCATCAATTAAAAAATATGTTTCACTGGCCTTTTCATAATTTCATGCAGCTATGGTAATATGGCACTTTTCTATCATGGTCTTAATCAAACCGAATTGGCGCTTCAACATATGTCTCGAACATTGCTCCTTCTTGGTTCATCCTGTGGCCCTGATCATCCCGATGTGGCTGCAACATTTATTAATGTAGCAATGATGTACCAAGACATTGGAAAAATGAACATTGCTCTGCGTTATCTACAAGAAGCTTTGAAGAAAAATGAGTTCCTTCTTGGAAAGGAGCATATTCAAACTGCAGTTTGCTATCATGCTCTAGCAATCGCTTTCAACTGTATGGGTGCTTACAAGCTCTCAATCCAGGTATGTGTTTGTCACTTGGTAAATTCTATTCTCTTTTCATTCTTTATGATAAAAGTGTTTTTTTATTTATATTTTTGTGACAGCATGAGAAGAAAACGTATGACATACTTGTTAAACAACTTGGAGAGGATGATTCTAGGACACGTGATTCACAGACATGGATAAAAACATTTAAAATGCGTGATCTTCAGGTGCAATAAGCGAACAAACGTATTATATTTGAATGCATATCTGTCATTCTTTTGATCCTTATGGAAGCTTTATTTTTGTGCCTCTGTGATGCGT
The DNA here is from genome assembly GCA_033002965.1 of Piper betle. NCBI lineage: Eukaryota > Viridiplantae > Streptophyta > Magnoliopsida > Piperales > Piperaceae > Piper > Piper betle. Next base: position 18,757 of record JAURVB010013253.1, on the reverse strand, counting down.
TTGGTTATAAGCAGTTAAATGCCTTTATCTCATGTTATGCTGGAGTTTGATTTCTATATGAGCCATTTATGGGCAAGATGATTGTGTCTTTTTTGTTGTGAAGCTGAATGCCCAGAAACAAAAAGGTCAGGCGATCAATGCTACTTCTGCTCAAAAGGCTATTGATATCATAAAGGTATCTTGGAAATGTTCGTTTGTTGACACTTTCTTAAACAGTGAAAGAAAAAGAAACAGCCTAAATATAGGGTTCACCTTCTAGGCGTAATTTCATTTTGCTAAACAACCTCAATGCCTTGGACGGCTATCTAAAATTCAAGATTTGTTTTAGCTGTTTTTTTAATGTCATGAACTTCATGGGTTTACAACATGAGATAAAACATTTTGAACTTTGGGTATCTATAGTCGTTTTTCTTGTCATCAACAGGGAACGAATACTATACTGTGTCTTCATTTTATATTGCCCTGCTTTTTTTGTTTCAGTCCAACTCCGTTTAGGTTTCTTTTCCTTTGTGTGCCATAATAAAGTCTTATTATACAATATGATCAAATATCCAGGGCTCATCAGCAACCCTTCTTTTTCATTACATGTTCCTCTTCTAATATAATATGTGAACCCAGGCTCATCCAGATCTCGTGCAAGCATTTCAAGCAGCAGCCGGTGGACCTGCTATCCTAGGGTCATCTGCGAATAGGTCCCTGAATGCTGCTTTGATTGGTGAAACTTTTTCACGAGGAAGGGGTTTTGACGAGCGTGCTGCCCGAGCTGCTGCTGAAGTGAGGAAGAAAGCTGCAGCCAAAGGGTTACCGGTGCGCTCTCACCATGGTGCTTCAGCCCAATCACTTGCACCTCTGACACAACTTCTCAACGTCATTAACACAGGAAGTGCCCCCTCTCCTGCCGAAGGTGAACAAACAAATGAAAGTGAGAAAGACATCAATGCCCCCACCGAAAATGGAGTATTAGGTGATAAGGCGAACGAATCCACGGCTGCTCGGGAAGCAACTCCAGTTGGATTAGGAACTGGATTGGGTTCACTGGAGCCGAAGAAGCAGAAGCAAAAAGACAGAGATAGCAAACCGAAATAATTAGATTGTGTTTTGGTACATGCAAAATTTTGGCTAATTTTTTTCCGTCCGGTACTTCATGTTCGTGTACACTCAGAGGTGTATACTTGGGAGGTCATATTGTCCTACTTCCGGCCATTGGAAGAAAATAGTGTTGGTAGAGCATAGAGTTATTGATGTAAAAGGTAAAATTATTAATAAGCAAGTCCTCCTCCTGTATTTTTTGTCGGACAGTGATGGATCGTTACCATTAGCAGATGTATTTGAAGCGTTTGCGTAAGTTAACATATAACACTGTTATAATAGATTTTATTTATGTTTAGATTTCTTTTGAAAGCTAGTTCTTCTATGTGCGGAGACCATGGACAAAAAAGTGTTGTTAGTTTCGTTACAATTTATTTATGAGACAACCAAGCCCATTGAGTTGAGCTTGCTTGTCCTTCGGATTGTCAAGTTTGACACATCTTCTGAATTTGTATACATCTGTTTTTATTTTTAATAGAATATTTACACAATTGTATCCTAATGTCTATAGTAAAAACATAAAAAAAAATTTAAACCTGTGAAAAGCAATGAGATTAGGGTCTTAAATCTTAATCCCGTTTTCATTTTACCACTCAAGGTCAAGCCTGATGTCGAAGTCAAAGTCGATAATTTCTAGTGTGGTCTGATACACCCATTCATCTCGGCCTTATCCCATGACCACACCTCCACTGCGATGCCTATGCACACCCCCACCTTAGTCCAAGCCTCCTCCTCGCCCTCTCCGCTCCCCTCCCTCCTCCATGACTACGACGCATCCTTCTCCTCCCTTCCCTCCCCTGCTCCCCTTTCCTTTCTCTTCGTCAAACCGTGCACCCCCTCCCTTTAGAGCTCTTCTCTTTCTTGGCAAGCCCAATTCTAGGCCCTTCCTGTCTCCTTCAGTCTTTGCCCTTGGCTCCGTCGTCGCCGTCCATGAAGCTCTTACGACGCCACCCATGGCAGCCGTTGATGCGGCTTCTTCACGAGTCCAGCCTCCTACTGATACCCACTTCTGCCTGCCCCCTAATATCCCCACGGTGCTCTCCATGCAGGTGCACGAAGCGTATTAAATTGAGCTCCTTTTTTTCTCTCACAAAATGTAAGCTTTTCTCGATCCCCATGCACCCACAATTCTATTTAATACATCCAATCGAAATATATTTAGCATGATATGGTACAAAATGCTAATCATCACGGAACTAATTGTTCTCAACTGTGCCATTGTGTTCAATTGTTACTTTTAGGTGTGCAATCCCACAGTTCATGCATTTGATTGAATGCTGACACGGCATTCCCTAACTAGATTCTGGCAATGGACTCACTTGTGAACAATTTCGTTTTCAAATGTGCAACGTGTTAAAATTGGAGGGATTGATCTTCTGATTATATGATAATCCTGAAATAATGCATCTTCTTCTAGGCCCTGGCTAGATGATTGTCTCTTCTGAATGCTTCTTTACCTTTAACTACTTGGTTGACAATTTTTAAAAGTCTACAAAGATGGCAATGATCTTGCTCATTGATGGAAATTTTTTACAGCCAGATTCTGTGGCACCATTCCTCTTGGAGGATCTTCTTACTGGTGAAGAAGCTGTGGTTGCCGCAGCAGCAGCTGAGGCAGTTGCCCTGGCCAAGGCAGCTGTAAATGTTGCCAAGGGTGCAGCATTGTTGGCTGGAGACAACTGGATGCCGTCCATGGGAAATCTAAATGACACCGGAGATGGCACTGCAGACACAAGTGACCTCGCAACAAAAACATTTTCTTGTCCACCAGTGCATGAAAATCATGTCCTAGTTAATGGCTATGGTACACTAATGGAGGATGTGGGGCTCCAGAATTATGCTTGTAGTGAGAACAGTCTACTAGAAATGGAGCTACCAGAGAAAGTGGTAGCTGTTCGATCCATGCGTCAGCTTGAAAGAAAGAATATAAAAGAAAGGACAGCTGAGAAACCTTGTGCTAACGTCATCTCCGTTAAGGGTGGAACTTCTAGTCGCAAGAAGCGTTCTGCTGTACAAGAAATTGATTATTCTGATCCTTTACGCTACTTGAGAAACACCACTAGTACATCGAAGCTTCTCACAGCGACAGAAGAGTTTGAGTTCTCAGAAGGGATACAGGTGAGTGGGTGGTCCTGGACATTTTTGTTGCCCTTCATTCCTTGTATGATTGCATCCCTCCCCTTTAATGCCCATGCTCTAGCAACTGTTAAACGGAGCAAACAATTGTTTGCAGGATCTATTGAAGTTGGAAAGGCTTTATGATGAGTTAACAGAACGTTTTGGAGGTCATCCTACTTTTGCACAGTGGGCATCAGCTGCTGGAATTAATCAGAGAATGCTCAGGAAGCGCTTGAATTATGGTATTCTTTGTAAAGACAAAATGATCAAAAGCAACATACGCCTTGTGATCTCCATTGCAAAAAATTATCAAGGTGCTGGCATGAACCTCCAGGATCTCGTCCAGGTTTTTAATAGCCTGCATTAATCAGAATAACTATTGCTTTTCATCTGTTCTAACTGGTTAGTTCTTTTCTTACCCAATTGCTTTATTTCCCAGGAGGGTTGTCGAGGCTTGGTGAGAGGCGCTGAGAAGTTTGATGCTTCTAAAGGGTTTAAGTTTTCAACATACGCTCACTGGTGGATTAAACAGGCTGTTCGGAAGTCCTTGTCTGATCAATCCAGAACAATTCGCTTGCCGGTAAATTTGTTTTTATTATATGAAAGTTCAATTATGTATCCAGATGTTTATTCACCGTTAATATAGTTCCCTTATTTAATTTATCTAGTTAACATGCCTTATTATGAATTATCAATGAAATAATAATCCAATTTGGGGGCTCAATGGTGTTGTAAGAGAGCAAATGAGATTAACAAGATTAACACCAAATCAAACAAAAAATTAGCAAACATCGTTTTAGTGCGGACATCTGCGAGGTAGCCCCGAATGTGGTTGGGGCGAGAGTTGGTTTGTAACTTTGTAATGTACAAAGTGGTATGAGGGAGACTGAAAAAACCATGGATAGAAGTTGTTTGAACAAGGTTTAGGATGGAAGGTGAAGAGAACCGCAGAATAGGACCAATGTCCTTGTCCCAATTTGATCTGAGGTGGAAGAATATTCACAGTGATAAGTAATAACAATCATAGTAATAATGATGTGCCTTGTTGGTTGGCTCTCTTGAATGTTTAACAGGAGTGCAAATCTCTGCTAGAAGCTCCAATTTTCCTTTGAGTGGTGCTTATTTTGTCATTTATATGAAGCAGTTTCCTTGTGTTAGCTGTGTAAGTGGTACAGTAGCGAGGTGATGTATTATAATCAATGACTAGTTGTACAACCCTAACATTCCTTGTGAAAAAGGTGATACAATGGTAGTTCTTACTTTGTCATAGGCATACTTTTTCTGGATTTTGATCCCATTTCAAATATCTTTCTGCAGTTTCACATGGTTGAGGCTACATATCGGGTGAGGGAGGCCAAGAAACAGATATATAGTGAAACCGGAAGACATCCTGATAATGAAGAAATTGCTGAAGCGACTGGGTTGTCCATGAAGAGGCTAAATGCCGTGTTGTTAACTCCTAAAGCGCCAAGGTCTCTTGATCGAAAAATTGGGATCAATCAGAATCTAAAACCTTCGGTATGTGTGGTCCATAGTTCTTTAATTTGAATCAGTGACTTGGGCATTTTTCTCCTCTCTGGGTCACAATTTTTTAACTTGAGACCTGTATGTCTATGACAGGAAGTGATAGCAGACCCTGAAGCGGAAACTACTGAAGATATTTTGATTAAGCAGTTCATGAAGCAAGATCTAAATAAAATTCTGGACACCCTGCGTCCAAGGGAAAGACAGGTGATTAGGTGTAGATTTGGACTTGAGGATGGAAGGATGAGAACACTTCAAGAAATTGGTGCTTTGATGGGTGTAAGCAGGGAAAGGATTAGGCAGATTGAATCGTGTGCCTTTAGAAAACTAAAACACAAAAAGAGAACTAGACTTCTGAGACAATATTTTACTTCTTGAGAAGGGAGGTTCACCCTTTCCTATCAGTGACAATTAGATTCCTACACAATCCTAGAAGATGCAGGCTAAGCCGGCCATTGCAGCACATTTCCTTGCTGGAATCTGAAAACATCACGACCACAGAATCGAGTAGTCACTGTGACCCAAAAAAGGCATTAGAGTTTTTCTTTCAATTTTATGCAGTCATCATTTTTTTTTTTTTGAAGATTGATCTCCACCCTTTAATTCATCATCGTTGAATATACGATTCACATTGTGTATACAATGGCTATTTCAAATATACAGCTCACCTTTTTCATTTCCTATTGTGTCAACACAAGCAGGTGCACAGATCATGCTCTTATATTTTCAAATATGCATGACTTGCTCATGTTGAATTTATTTATTAGATTTTGAGATAACTTATATTATAAAGGTTATTTAGCCTCCACATGACATTGGTGGTTTTGATTGAAGTTTTAAAATAGCTCTCAGGGTATATTAAGTGAAAATGTGAATAAGATTCACACTCTGTTAAAGTGAAAACAGTGTTTTTGTAAATCAAACTGCGTATGCCGGAGAGTTTTAACACGAATTCACTTTGAATGCGTACTTGACATATTTCATACAGTTAGTCGATTGTAAATATCGTTGATGCAATATTACATTATATTTTACACATTTAGTAAGTAGCCTTTCATTGTAAAAATAACAATATTAAATAATTAATATCATCTTCAAATTTTAGAGAGCTTTTTAAGAAAAAGAAAACACATTTAGTAAGTAACCTTTCATTGTGAAAATAAAGTTATTAAATAATTAATATCGTCTTCAAATTTCAAAGAGCTTTTCATGAAAAAGAGAATTGAAGTACTTCATAACTAACCCATTTACATCATAACTAATTCTTTATAAAGTATGATTATGCAAAATTTATACATTTTGCATCTAAGGGTTCGTTTGGTTGTCATGAAAATAACGTAAATAAAAAAATTTATAAGAAATAAAAATACAATGAAATTAAATGACACGGAAATTTTAAAGAATTTTTTTATATGTTTGGATGGTATGAAAATAAAATATTTATTTCTCACATGTGTCTCCCAAAATTTCCCCCACTTTCTTATATTTTTTATAAAAATTATTATTTTGTAAAATTTTTATAAAAGTTTGCTTTGACTTAAAATAAAATTTTCTTTAACTATATTTTAGGGTATCCAAACACAAAGGGTTTGTTTGGTTGTCCTCAAATTAAATTTAAAAAATGTAAAAATTGAATGTCACAATTTTTCTTATATTTGGATGTATTAAAATTTAGTTAAAAATTTTAATTTCTGGTCAAAGTAAGTTTATGTACAAATTTTACAGAGTAATATTTTTTTATAAAAGAATTGAGAAAATTTTGGAATGCAGTGCGCATGCACATTGGAAGAAGTATTTTATTTTCATCTTATTCTTACTATCCAAACATATAAAAATTTCTTATAATTTTCATGTCATTTCATTTTATTACATTTCCATTTTATATGATTTTTGTTACACAATTTTATGCAAATCAAACAGACTTAAAGGGAAATTCTTTACATCTAAATTTTGTATTTCTTTTATACAATTTTAGGGAAACAAAACGGACCCTAAGAAACAAAATTGTTCTAAATACATTTATTTTAATATGTGTATATAAATCGGCTCAACCAAGCCTTTTTTTCAAAAATGAGGAAAAATTAGAAATAGCCAAGTTTCAAATCATTCTTCAAAATAAATAAAATTTCAAAATTATATCAGCTATAACCGTTTTTAAAAACATCCATATCAATTGTAACAAAATTTCAATATTTTTTATTCAATGACAAAAATACCAATAAAAATTAATTTGGTTAAGACAAAGTAGATAATGAATAAAGGTTATAATAATTACTAACTTCTTAAAAATAAAAAAATTGTCTAATAAATGATGAATAGACCTTATAATTATACTATTGATGAGGTAAAAGGCCAAAAATAAGATTTTGATTTTGATTTTGATTTTGGGCCATTAAATGTAAAAAAGAAAAAGAAAATAAAATATATAAATTTTAAGTGTTTAAAATTTGAATTTAAAATTGTCATATTATAATCAAAACTCTTGTTTTATATAATATATTTTAATTATGAATAAAATATTTTTAAAAAATATCATTCATGTTATGAAATGTAAGAAAGTATGTTTAACAAAAATTGAAGTTAAATTAAAGGCATTTATGTCAGTAAAGTAAAAATTATGAATTAAATATAATTAAAATATATGAATCGGTTGCAGGTGAAATAAAAATTGAAGGCGCAACCGATATAATTTTAAATATTTGGTTTTTAAAAAAATAATTTAGAATGTGGGTGGATCTGATATTTTCTCAGAACAGAATCCAGTATTAGAATGTGGGTGGATCTGATATACACACACACACTCTGTTGCACAATATTCTCCATCATATCATCATGTCTTCTTCACTATTTGTTAATATTGTTGTTGTTGTTGTTGTTCAATTCAGAACCTACCTCGCAATTTAATTGACTTCATTGGCCAAACCCATTTTTTGCTCGAATTGCCTTGCTAATCTAACATAATAATATACGTATGTAATGTATACATAATACATATGCGCATGGGAAATCTGTGGATCAGTTGTTTCAAGTCGGAGTAAAGAAAGATACATGTTGCCAAAGTAAGGTATTCATGAAAAAGTTTTCGACAACTTTTGAACTGTCACTGTAGGGTAGAACAAGTGATGTGATATTCACATATGCAGATAGTAGACTCTTTTATCAATTATGTTATTTACAAATATAAAAGTATAGTACGAAAATATTCATAAATCATTTGTGATTCTGTCATAATCAGTGTGGATCGAGGATTCAAATGCAAAGAACTCTTTAGTTTTCATGACAAGTTTGTTTTTCTTCTTCGACTGAAGCATGTTGAGTTGGATCATTTCAAACCAAATTTGCCACATTTATCACTTCTCTCTTACTAGTGTTCTCATTAGTCCGTTCTTATTTATTTACTTTAAGGTGGAGCCAAATCAACAATTTCAAGGTTTAGTTTGTGAGGGAGCAAATGTATTACCTTCTACATTTTTGGAAGATGCATTTTCTGATGGGCATGGTAAGTGGTTCGTTCAGCAATCCCAGATTTCATTTTGGTAAACTATTTGCATACTTGTCCGTCTTACTTGAAGAGCTCTCTTTTGAATGAATTTTTTGTGGAAAGCTGCGCAGGGAAAGTTATCAATATCCGGCGTGTGAATGAAGTTATAAATTCTATAAATGGGTGGTATATGGAGCGTGGTCTTTTTGGTTCGGTCAGTAGTGTGTGATTCTGGCTTCGAGTTTAGAAGTATTTTCTGATATAATTTTTCCCTTTTGGACAGGTTTCAGATGTGAAGATCCTTTCTGGTGGAATACTTCGTCTTCAGGTTTCTGAAGCTGAAGTCAACAATATATCTATACGCTTCCTTGACAAGAAAACGTGAGAACTCACTTTAAAATAATTAAGTATTAGACTACAATCTTTCAAAACATATGCCATTGGGGAACCATGGGAAGCAGGTGCATTTGAGGGGTTAATTGTACAGGGATTAAGGTGGGTCCAGATTCTGGAGGACTACCAGTTTGGACTGAGATCTTGAACCTTGGGTTTATAACATTTTCACCTTTTTCTTTACAAAGAAATTTATACAAAATGACGAGGTTACAAATTGCTATTTATTTATTTATTTTTAACATTGTATGGAGAACACCACTCATGTACTTAGTGCGCACCTGCTAACCATGCTTCCCTTATGTTGTTTGGCACAACTGAAGATAGCTATACCCTGTTGTACCCTAAGTTCAGTAATCGTATTTTCTCAACTACTTATGTTTAACATATATGTAATGCATGCCTATGTCTTTTTAGAGGTGAACCAACTACAGGGAAGACAAGACCGGAAACAATACTTAGGTAACTTACAACAAAAAGAGGACAGGTTTCTGCATTTATTTATTTCTTGTTGGTGCTTTAACAAACTTTATCAACTTGCCTTTTACTTCTCAAGGTCAGCATTTCACTTGTGATTAATCATAGAATTTGATGAATTTCATAAATCAAGAAAAAACATGCATTTTATTTTTCTTTAATTATTTTTTATGACTTATTAACCGTTTTTACTGGAAAGATAGAGCTCATATGGATTGAAAGTCTTCTCCTATAATAGCTACTTCTCATTTTTTTAATTGACTAATTTTAGTTTCGTCTTTCGTACTCCTTATTTTATGCTGTAAGATATTTTTGTTGGAATACTTTTTCATTTGATTATAGCAACTTTGGAAATTTGCCTTCATCATCCTTCTTGAAGCAAAGTTGGCATTATATTAGCTTCTACGCTTGCATACTTGACTAAGAGGAGTGCCATAACTTTTTTTAGCTCTTACTTCGTCATTCTAGTATTCATTTATTTATAAGTGTGCTCGTAGAATGTGTATTTTCTTTTTCTCTGATTCGTGGATACGAAATTTAGGTGTACAGTTCGCTCCAAGGAAAAGAGACGCCGAAAGAATCTTGACAATGGGGATTATGGAGGATGTTTCAATTATACCCCAGCCAGCTGGAGGTAAATTTCTTTTGTAATGTATATTTGATTGAAGGTGCGGTCTCTGCAGCACTTTTATCTCTGCTCACCTAGCACAAAGACCATCCTGCACACTTGACCGATTGCCAGGATAATCTCTGTGCGGGGTGCACAGAGAGCAAGGTGTTGCAGAGACCACAACTTCTGTTTGATTCTAAGTTATTATTGTAAATAGTTATTTAGTTAAAAATATGATTTTATGAGAGCATACAGAGCTAAGCAATTGTTGAGAAGTTGAATAAGAATATTTTATTTGTCAGCAAAAGATTCTTATACTAGCTTAAGGAAAGCAGGTAGAATAGAATGAATTTTTTTGCAGAACTGTCATAATTTGTGATGCCTGTTATAACCAGTCTTCATTGCAATACAAGTTGTAATTCGTTTATTATTTTCTCCCAGGAATTTGCTAAATATGTAGGATTATCATCTTAAAATATCCTTTTCTTTAGGAAGAGTCTTTGGAAGATAGACTGCATTTAGTATGGAAAATTTTCTTTGATTCCCTCTATGAAATATCCGTTTATATCTTTCTAGGTTTAGTTCGTCCTTGGTACACATGATTTTCATAAGAAAGTGCCATGACGATAGGTAGAGCACTGATCCAGTTATCAAATAGTTATATATGTCACTCTAGCCATACAAATTGTGGATTTTGCGTACTTATCTTTATCGTTCTTCACTTCACAGACACTGGCAAAGTCGACTTGATAATGAATGTAGTTGAACGCCCTAGCGGATGTTTCTCTGCTGGTGGTGGAATTTCAAGCGGGTAAATAGCTAGGAAGCTTTTACTAGGAGCTCCTATCTAAATGCCTTGTATCAGTCAGTTGTATTAATAGTGTGCTATTCTCACTTGTCAGGCAGGATCAAAAGTGGCCCTTTATCGGGTCTTGTTGGAAGGTAAGTAACAAAATATTGTGCTTGTTAATTTTGAGAACAGAAATGCTATTTGTTGGTGGGGGGTGGGGGATGTGGAAGACCTGCTCTACTTTGCGCTTTTCCATATATGCTATATGGTGTTTCTAATTCTGGTTTGCTATTTATTTGCAGCTTTGCATATTCACATAGGAATGTCTCTTGGGAAAACTCAGAAGCTTAACCTGTCATTGGAGGGGGACAAATTGATTCCATATTTCGTGTGAATTACACGGATTCATGGATTGAAGGAGATGATAAACGTACATCTAGATCTATCATGGTTCAGGTGGTATCAGTGACTGATGAGTGAGCTCGTCTTGTATATTTTCTGCTTTGTTGGGATCTTCAAACTACTACAGCAGCTAATAATAAGTCTTTTCCTTCCATAGAACTTCAAACACCAGAAACACTGGTTCATGGGACTCAGAATGCTCAAGGTGGTGTAACCATAAGTCGGATTACTGGTGGAATTGAATGCAGCAGACCACTCTGACCAAAAATGGAGTGGAACAGCTGGACTCATTTTTCAGGTGCCTAGTTATTCACTTCATTGTACCCATCTATCCATAAGCACTCTTGCTAGCCTGCTTATGTATTGCTATCTTTTGCTTGAACAATGTATTTCTTTACAAGCTTTTGACAGTTTTTGTTAAATGATTTAGCATGCTGGAGCTCGTGATGAAAATCGCCCATCATCAAAGATTTCTATGGAAGTTCATTGACTGCGAGGTTTGTGTTTTCTATTAATTACTTTTGACATGAATCTTATAGTGTGAAGCATGGAATAGAGATGACAACATTGTGCCTCTACTCTCATAACCTTTTTTTAAACATGAGGCACGTCAATTGTTGGTATAAACTGTAAAGAATGATTGGCTAATGAAGTAATCATGTCACTTTATCCTTGCATGAATTTCCTAGTATGCCTTATTTTTCCAGTAAAGTGAGACAATTGGTGGTGTAAATTACATATTCAACATCTCGTCAGTGGATCAGGTGTATTTATTGATTATTTGAGGCCTTTTCCATTGATGATGTCAACGTGATATATGCTGGTAGTTAAAAAATTATCTCATGTTGGTAAATACCATCTGTAGGCGATAATATCTGGAGTCATTTGCTCTTTCAATAATGTTTTCCTTAATAACTGTTATTTTGTTTTTTCTATATGCTATATATATGGAGTCTTGAATGAGATTAAATGAAAAGTTTCTTGATCACATTATTTCTTCTGGCTAATTTGTGTTTGCTGGTCATTTTTCAGTGGTAATGCTCATGATGATATGCTGATTGCAAAGGTAGAGACTGTCTACACTGCTTCAGGTCATCACGGATCTTCTGTGGTTAGTATTCATGATGTCTGTTGATGTATTTGACAACTATTTATCAATACATATATGATCAGCCCACTTCCCTGATTACAGCTTGGTTTCAGCATGGAACAAAGGGCTTCCCGTTTTACCTGAGTGGTTATCTTTTATCCAAGTGAAACTTGGCCCTGCTCGTCTGCTTCTAAGGTTGAACTTGTTACTTCTGCAGGTGGCCTTGCTCGTCTTTGTTTATTCTACTCTCTTACTATTTTGATCATTCTTGCCCTCTCATTTTTGTTGTTTCTTTTCCTTAACAGTTAGTCACAACTATTTTTCCCTGCCTTCATTTGTAATACCTGCCCCAAAAAAAATTACAAGCCTAAATTGACTTCTTAACGTGCAAAATTGGGATTGCTATCAAGAATAACTTTGAATGCAATAGAGACTAGGCGGTGATTGCATAATGGGCCTTGGGTTCATCATAAAATATGCAAGATCCCGAGCATTTCCATGTTTGAAGAGATAACATTATGTTGATATGAGAAAGATCCCAACGAGATCAGTACTTGCGAAATTAGCACCTTCCAATTGGTAAAATATGCAAGCACAGTTTACACTCATGAAACTCGTCAGTGATCATAATACGCATTTCGTACAGTTGCATCCTCTACTTCGTTGTAGTCAATTTCGCCGCTGAAGGAAAATTAGAACTGCAAAGCACAAGCAAAAACAAATTAGACGCAAATGTTCTGCAAAAAAATGTATACACATCTGTATGGAAACGTTGTCCTTTTTTAAATACAAATTTTAGTTTGCAAACAAAAAAGACCGTCAGATCTTGCCAAAAATTGGGCAAGAATTAACTCATTCACAAGCAGAAAAAAGATTGAATCAAAGAAAGATGTGAAATGTAGGCGGTCCAAACTGTTTATTACAAAATAAAAAGACAAGTTGGATCAAATTGCACGAGAGATTAGTGGGATAAAAATCAAATAGTGCCCTTACATAGAAAAATAAAAAAATTCCAAAGCATTGATTGATGGTTCATAAAATTACAACACACAAGATTAAGAGTAGGCTCACAAACGGAAACGTAATGCAGATTTCTAAAAAAATTGATCGATCAACCTGAATGAATCAAAGAAACAAAACGATCTTCAGATTTCAGTATGGGAGAGTAGAGTTGAAACAAAATGATATACATATATGATATATGATATTTGATATTTTCACAAGAGGAAGAAAGAACGTGGGAAAGAAAGACAAAGAGTCATATCATATCCCGGTACAGATTCCCAGAGGGGTCGCACCTCTTGGAGATCTGTCCGCTGAACGCGCATGCCAAATTTATACTTGTTATTATTACGAGCATACCAAACAGGAAACAATTCTAATTCTAAATAATTTTTTTTTTAAGTTGGAAATGGAAAATGGGTGACGAAGCTCGCCCTAAAACAGAGCAATTCAGACGGGAGAGAGCATGCAAACAAAAATTTCGATCATTTATTAAATTTAATGATTGCAAGGAGGGAGCGGTGAAATCGTGTGAAAGGAGGTTGGTTACGTCCAGGAAGTGAGTGACAACACACAATATATATATTCACTTAAAAATATAGAGATGGAAACGGAGCATTAAAATGAACATTAACTCACCCAACAAATGGAGGGAGGAAATCGGCGTCCAAGTGAATGTGAATGAATGAAGATGAAAGGAGGGGAGAGGATTCAGAAACCGACGAAGGTGAGGGAGGGAGGACGCGGAGGCGCTATATGCTTCCTCGTCCTCGATATTTTGTAATAACAAGATTTTGGTCGAGGACGTGGCTTACATTGTTGTTAAATTATAAGGTATTAATAGTTTACATTATAATAGTTTCACTCCATTTTAGTGCAGATAGGGGCGCCTGCTACACCAGGAATAAGGGCAAAATATCTCACATTTATGTCTATTGATGTTTGTTCGGGCGGGGGATCGCCGCCCCTCGAATCGGTTCTTGTGTGATTCGGGTTTAAAGGTTCGGTGGGACCGAGGCGCCCTTGCCGCGCAAAGAGATAGTGCGATGGAAATAGAAGATATTACAAACACATGAAATGACACGCAGGAAATTTTTTACGTGGTTCCTTAGGGTTCAACTTGAATCCCTAAGTCAGTCCACGGTGAGATTAGTACTCACAATCCACTATTTCTCTTTTGATTTTTACAAGTTACACAAAACAGTGAATTTTTGCTGCCTTTAGATAAATTTGCCTTGATTAATCGGGAAGGCCTTCAAATTATTTCTAAGAGTGTTGATAGGCTGAACCAGGCCGTTCCGGGTTGGTTCAAACCAAACAAATGCTGGATCGGACCGGATGGTGTATGCCGGCTTCCTTTCTTTCTGCGTGCGCCAGTCTACGGGTGGTGTACTGTACACCAGCTCCAATTCGGGTTGCGGGTGGTCACGAACTGCAGTCACGGTCTAGATCTGCGTCACGGGTCTGCGGGTAAATGGACTGGTCACGGATCTGCCGAGTCTTGCGGACGCAGTCAGAAGTAAACGGGCACGATGGACCCGGCTACGGCGTGACGCGGCGGCGCTTTTGGGGCTCCGGCGGCGGCTTTTCCGGCAGCTGAATGGTGGCGGAGTTCGCCCAAAACTGTAGATCTCAGAATGGTGAAGGTCTTGGCGGTGGTCCGACAGTCAGCGGCGGCTCCGGTCGGTCGGTCGGATGCCGGAAAGTTAGACACTTTTCTGCACTTTTGTGCTACGCTGCTCCGATCGGTCACTTCTCAATTTTTTCCGGCGACCTCAGCGACGAACTCCGGCGGCTCTCGGCTTGGGCTTGTAGATCACTTCTCCACCTTCACTTGATATCAACGGAAGGTCTGGGAACGACCGGTGCCGATCGAAAAACGGCCGCGAAATCAGCTCTCCGCGAATGTTTCCGCTCTGTTTTCTGCTTTTTCCTCTGGTCGGATGGGTCTCTTCCTGGCTTTTCTCCGGCGACTGCAATGGCGAACACCGGCGAAGCTCACTTTGGGTTTGTAAAATACTTCTCCTTTTTCACTTTGGTCACCACTTTGGGGCCGGTAACTACCGGCGTTCGTCGGAAAACGGCGGTGAAATCTGGCTTTTGCTGCTGTTACTGCTCTGTTTTCGGACTGCTGAGATGGGTTACTTCGTGGCAAAATTCTGGCGACGGTGGTCTTCTTCGATGGTCGGCGGTAGTGCAGTGATGGGTGGCTTCCTCTTCGGCAACAAGCGGCGGTAGCAAAGCAGTAATCTTTTATGGCAACAGGCTACGTTCCATGGTAATCAGCAATGCAAGGGGTAGCGGCTTCTTCCTTGGACGGACGGCAGCAACCCTCCTCTGAAAAACAATCAGCTTCACAACGGCGGCGGGAACCTGATAGTGGGACTCCTAGTCAGCACAGCGGCAGCGCTTCAGGAACTCCTTCGAGTCGACGGCTTGGCTGATGGTTGTTGATCCGGCAAACTCCAAAGCAGCAAGGCTCTGGCGTCTTCTTCTTGGTGGCTCAAAACAGATCAATGACGGGCTTCAACTACAAATGGGTGAAATGCTTTAGCATCCACGGCGGCAAGGAACAGAGCAGCAACTCCAAGCGGGATAGCAGCAACGGACGTCTTCTTCATCCGAACCCTGCAAAATTATAAACAAACAAAACTTCTTTTGGTTTAAATCTGTTGCAGCGAGCCAACATTAGCATTGCGATAACTCCGGCAAAGAGCAGCTTTTGTTGTCGGCGACAATTCTTCTGGAATTCTTGACTCGATGAGGATTTTGGCGAGTCTGCACAACAACAATGGGGCTGGACTCCGAGGATGTGGCGATCCTGGTAGCACTCGACAGCACTTCAAAGCAACACGACTCCTTCACCGGTGGCTCTGGAAGTGGAAAGTTTGGATCTTGGGCAAGGATTCATGGCCATAAGAGGGGTAGTGATCGGTCGGGTGTTGGTGAGGGTCACCGGGGCATCTCCGGTGAGGGGCTCCTCCCTCGGCTTTTCTTCTGGCAAAATTCTTTTCCTTTAGCGTACGAGCCCCCCTTTTCCCAATACGTCGGGCTTTGTCTTTTATAGAGTTTTCCACGCTTCTTCTGTTTCGAGATTACGGGCGTGGGATCATAAACCGTCAGGATTTTCCACCCAAATTCTCTCCTTCAGTTTTGAATGACAGAGACTTTTTCTCTTGTAATCTCCTCTGGCAGTTTTAGAATAGCATGGACCAATTCTTCAGAAATCATACACGTGGCCGGATAAATACGTGCAAACATTAGCCCCCTTGCCGATTTTTCGCAAACTTGGAAAGAAGAATCGGCAAAAAATATAGTTTGTTTTTCTTTTTCTTTTTTTTGCATTTTCTCCTTTTTTTTTGCGAAAAATAATATTTTGCTCTCAAGCTAAGATGACCCCTTCTGGGTCACTGTGTGATAACTGCCCATTATTTTGATTTAGGAGAGTGACTTCTTTGCTCGACAACCGTGGTCTCCAAATCCATATTTCTTTCCTTTTACTTTTTAGATTTGGGTAGCAATGGGGGAATGACAATTTCGTTTCTACTCTCAGCTGTGACTTCTCTTTCTTAGCATCTAGCTTCTTTGGCAAGAAGATCTCATGATGTCTTCTTTTCCTTCTATGATATGGGGGAGACCTTGTTCTTTTGTGATGCCTCGTACTATTTGTTGAGCTGTTGGCTTCTCTTTTAAACCTTTTAGGAGTAGTAATTTCGATTGACGCCCCCAACTTCTTGTCCAATGTTGAGTTGGATGGTGATCTTGATTTCTTCGGTAATACAAAGAAATGAAGGCGAGAAGTTGATCTTGTGTTTGTGTTGAACTCCTCTTGCTCTTCAATTATATTTGTCAAGTCTTCATTGCTAGCAATTGTGATAGGGTACTTCAAGCTTTCACCTGGTAGCTGACATTTGATCATGAAAGGGCTGCTAGTAGAAAATGTACTCTTGATTCGAGTAACAAGACTTGAATAAGAACAATCACGATCCACTAAAACAAGTCGTGTGTTTCCTCCAATGTAATGTCTCTTCCTTCCTTGGATCGCTATCTTTCCACCGTAACTGCAAATCAGGCGAAGTTTTGTTTTTCCATATTGCATTGAATCCTTCAATTTAACTTCTTCTTGAGTCGAAGTTGTTTGAACAATAAGCTGATCTTCTATCTTTTCTTTATTGAGCTCCTTCCTTCGCAAAGTCTTATTTTGATCAGTTTGAACTTCAAACTCATGCATCATTGGAGATGTAGAGAACCCTTTCTTCACTTCTTTAGTGGAAACAGGTGGCATTTCCATGTCTTTGACCTTAATCATCGGGGCATACATTTTCTCATTTTTCCTTCCTTCATCTAGCTTTTCCTTTCTCTTTTGAGACTTCATTAGTGAAGATGAGTGGCTCACTGTCATCACATTGGCGGTTGAAGTTTTGTACTTTATATCACCTTTGTCAAGTAACTCTTGGATTTTCTCCATCATGTCTCGACATTTCACCGTAGAATGACCTAACCTCTGGTGAAATCGACAAAAATTTTCGTTCTTTTCATCTTCTGGCTTTGGCAAAATTTTTGGAGTCCATGGTGTGATCTTTCCTTTGCTCTTCAACACGTCAAACCATCTCTCAGTATCTCCAGTGTTGAAGGTGTAATCTTTAATATTCCTCCATTCACGCTGTTGTCGAGACTCTCGAGGTGTATATCTTGGATTCTCACTTCCATTCTTAGTCTTCACTTGCCACTCATGATCCATGTGACCAAGCTCGGTGACTGCATTGCTTGATGCTCCTTTATTCTTTGTTGAAGCTGAAATTCTGTTGAGTTCCTCATATATCAGCACCCTTTCAAAGAGTTCTTCAAATGTATTGCATTGTGCAGCACTCAGGAACCAAGCTGCTGATCCAGCATTCATCGCGCAAATCTTTACAAGCTCCTTGATCTCTGGAGTCTCTTTCATTTGGGATGAAAGGCTTCTGAATCTTTTTACATATGTAGCAAATTCTTCACCTGGTTTTCTCTGACATTGCCTTAAATGCTCAATCTTTATTGGGATATCAATTGACTGAAAATGCGTTGTGAATTGCTCAATGAGTTCCTCCCATGATTTGATTGATCTAGGTGGGCGATTGTTGAACCATCTAAGTGCATTACCATTGAGAGAAGCTGGGAATTGTTGTAACTTTAACTTTTCATTTGTCGAGATTGTTCCGCACTCAATCTCGAAGATTGTGATGTGATCTTCAGGGTTGCCATCTCCATCAAACTTCGTGAAGGTTGGGCACTTGTACTTCTCAGGAAAAACCTCTGTGTAGACTTCATCAGCTAAAGGTTGAAGACGCTTTGTCGCTTCAGTTGATTCTTTATCTTTCTTTCCAATCAATGCAGTGATAAGTGCGGCTTGTGCATCCATTTCTGCTTTCAACTCTTCATAACAAAGGTCTGACATTGGTGCTACTGACATGGTTGGCAATTGGGCTTGTGGCTGACTTGCTGGTAAATCTGTAATAGGAACTGACATTTGACTTATTGGCATTGCTGACGGTACTGTTGGGATGGGCACCGTGGTGGTGATTGATGGTGGAAACACCATAGAAGATAGTTGTTGGGAGCATGCAGGGCTATACCACTGGTATGGGTATGGCGGTTGGTAATACGGTGGTTGTGGAAACCATGTTGAGTGAGGGAGTAAACTATGTTCAGTCCGATTCGGTTGCATAGTGGGATAGTGTTGCATCCAAATCTGTTCGGGCAACGAAGTTGAAGTTGTAGATGTTTGGTGGGTGGACTCAGTAC